>VYZW01001442.1:2091-50723 GCA_013401315.1 Balaeniceps rex | reverse complement strand
ACTGAGTTCTTGATGCTGTTTTGTACTGCTTTCTGTTTTGCCTGTTACAAACTTTCAAGTGCTTCTGAAGTACCCATGTGTTAACTGGCTGCTGAACTGACAATAAAAGCTTTAATCCGCACTGCTTCTTTAGCCTTGTACTTGGTGTTGGAAGAGCCAAAGAAACAGCTGAACCCGGTAGAAAAACCCACTGAAGCCAAATAACCTAGCTAACATGTTTTGTAACCAGTGTGTTTCTCAGAAGCAATAAGATTAAGTGGATCAGCTGGTGTGCTGTGTGCCTGGTGGAAAGAAGCTTATTAAATTAAGAGGACCAGAGAATCTGTGCCTCAGTCCAGAAAGAAGATGGGTTCCACAGAAGACCTTGACTATCCTCAAATCATCTTGCAATACAACAGTGGATTTTTAGTCTCAAAGGTAAGAAATATAACTCAGTCTTGCATGGATGTCTAAGACTGGAATGCTCAAGGGCCTTGTTTAATGTCTCTGAGAAGAAAACAGTACATAATAAAGCATCCTAATACTACACTGACTTTAAACTTGGAATAGGCATGATAGAAGTCTAAAAGGAAAAATAAAACTAAGGCAGACCTGGCCCTCAGGATGGACCTAACATTTATTGAGACCCCTCTGACCTTTGGAGGCTTGGATGAGCAGACCTTGTCTCTGCATGAGGCTTTATAAAAAAACACAGGAGTTTATAGCTGAGGGCTTGCTGTCTGACTGCCTCAAATGTGGCAGGTTCCTTCGGTGGTGGGATTTCTTCCCACTTTTCATTTTTGGAGTTTGAGAAACAGAGAACTGACTTGAGTTGCCTTTTTCCCTCCCTGTTAAACCAGGCAGAGAGCAAGATTTTTCAAATATCTTCTTCCCTCCATAAATTTACCATGCAGCAGGCTGAGTTTGATAACATTTGTATATTGTGTCCCTTCAGATGGAAGGGACTGTGAATACAGAGGGTGTTATAATGACTTTCTTCCAGACAGCATATCATTAAGGCAGACAGGCAGTAGTTTCAATTTCCTTAATGTTCGCTGATGTTTTCCTGTGTGTATGTGCATTTGCATAAAATTCCTCTATTCAATTTCAGTTTTAATTTTCCTCATTTACAATCTACAGTGCTTTCAAAATTCACATTCATGTCATGTTTTTGAGAAGTAATCTCAAACATGTTCTTACTGAAGGTAAAAGAGTCTTCCCTCTCGTGGACGTTACCAAATCATTTGCCAACGATAGTAAATTAGGTTGCTGATGATACTAAACTAGGAGGAATCATTCATTCCCTTGAGGGTGGAGGGGCCTTACAGAGAGATCTTGATAGATTAGGGCACTGGGCAATCACCAACCGTATGAAATTTAACAAGGACAAATGCCAGGTTCTGCACCTGGGACAGTGTAATCCTGGATGTACTTACAGACTGGGGTACAAGAGGCTTGAGTGCAGCCCTGGAGAAAGGGCTCTGAGGGTTTCGGTTGATGGTAAGCACAATATGGGTGAACAATTTGCCCTGGTGGCCAAAATGGCCAACTGTATCATGGGGTGTATTAAGCACAGTATAGCTAACCTGTTGAAAGAAGTGATTGTCCCACTATACTCAGCATTGGTGCAGCCTCACCTGTGTGCAGTTTTGGGCTCCACAATATAAGGATATAAAAATTAATGTGTCCAAATTAAACTAATGCTGAAATGCTGAAAAAAAATGCTGAAATTAATGGCTGGCCAGAACTCAGTATGGAGTATATGTGGCAGAGATGTTCTTGCCGCATTTGACCTTTCCCCTTTCAGGCAGATCTGTGACCTGGGAGGTGAGCGGCAGTAGATCTTCTTTAACAAGCCTCTGAACTGTCTTCTTTTACAAGCTCTGAAAGGAAAAAGAACTCCTATGTTATACGATGGGCAAAGCACTGGAAAGCAGAGCAGGACATATCTCAGAATCTTGTCAGCAATAAAGGGAGTGTTTTACTGATTTGGTTGGGCTACAAAGAGAAATGTGAGAGTGGCGAGAGCATTAGGAAGCTCAGTGTTTTTCTCTGCAGAGTCTCATTTGTGTAAGTAGTGGCCCATCCCCTTGCGTACGTGGCAGGTTTGGCATTTTTTCTTGCCTTGTTTGATAACGTTCTTCTGGTGCCAGACTCTTTCCTTCCTCCCCTTCAGTCAGTGCCATTAGGCTGAGAGACTGTCTGCAGCCTCTTACACTGCTGTCCCAGTGCTGCTGAGCGCTGCCAGGATTCATGGGAGCCATCAGGCTCCCTCACAGGCTTCACTACTGCTTCCCCAGTGCCTGGTTGTGTGGCTCTGTTTTTCATTTCCCACCTTTCTAACTGCAGAAAGAGGAAGCCATGGAAGGCTAGTCTGCAGGGGCCCCTTGCACACTATAAATGCCAAAGTCATGACTCCCAGTGTTTTGTTCCCAAGGGCCACTAAAAGTGTCGCCATTAGGCTCGAGGTGACGTAGTTCACTTGCCTCTCATCAGCCTTTGTCTCTTTGCTCTCCTGAACTCTGTGTCTACATGTCTGGCTGTGAGGGCTCCCTGCCCACATCTGCTGAGGTTCAGCCTTCTCCAAGGGAAGAGAGCCTGCAGTGGCTTCATGCTGCAGGTTAAGCTGCCATATTTTTGAGCTTATGTTTTTCAAGCTAATAAAATCTATCAGAGTGGTTATCTACTGTCTCTATCAATGTTTTTATCTTCTGTATGAGACAATTACATGAGCTCTTTAAAAGGCGTTTTTTTCAGAAGGATTAACACTTAAATGTTTTGTGGTACTTTGTTTTAAAATAACTACTCTCAGAAGGAAACATCAGATACATGGCATAACACTACACTGTTAGATGAGTGTATATGTCATTGTAAAAATCCCATTAAACATCACATTGAACCCTTGAGCTTTGAAAATACTGCCTACAGAGCTGGGTTCTCAGCAAAATCAGTAAGCCCAGCTCCTGTGTATTTCAGCTGGGGGAATTGGGAATTTCCATCCCAGCTCTAGCATCCCCTTCAGCCCCAGTACATCAGTACCTATGTAGCCAAGCAGAGGCACGCTCCGATGCATTTTTTTGTTGTCTTCTGTGGTGCTGAAATATGACTTAACGTAGAGGCTGTTTCTTCCTGAAACTAAAGGTTAGGGTCTAATAACTCAGCTGAAAAATATCTTGTCTTCTCAAAGCTCAGCATGTGTTTTATTTCTCTTTATTCAACCAGGCGGTGGAGTGCTGCTGGTTGAATCGCTTCTGAATGAAGATAAAAGTGGGCCTTTAGAAACCCAACTGTATTCGATGAATATGTTGGTGCAGACAGAAGGAAAAGAGCGAACAGCAGCAGTGTACAGCAATCTCCTTGAGGCAGCTGGCTTCAGAGAAGTTCAAGTCAAGAGGACTGGAAAACTCTATGATGCTGTTTTAGGAAGGAAATAATTCTCTCTTCTTTCTTCTATCCTCTTGCATACATAAGTGGGGAAATGAGATAAGCCATCAACTTACCTTTTAGTTAAGGCAGCTAACTTTTTTGTAAGCTGATGCATTGTCAGGCGAATCACTGACTGTTGAGCACATACGGATTGTATGTCTGTATATGGGAAAAATAAATTAACACCTCCTCCACAAGAAATTACCCATGAAAGAAATGTTAGAGCTTATACTTACTGATCTGTTCACGGTTTCTGCTTCAGGTTTTTTTCCCCATTCTTTCCAAGTTTAACACCGTACCTGACAAAGATAAAATTTAATTTGTACTCTGTTTGCTTCCTGCAAAATAAAACTGTTCACTGTAGTGAGGTTCGTTTTTCTCATGTTCCCTGGGGATTGATGCAGCACAGAGTAAATTCTAACTCCTCATGACTGGTCGCTTTTGAACTTCCAATTCTGTCCTAAAGGGTAGGAATGAAGGGGCAGCCAATGACAGTTGAAGTGGGAAATGAAAAAAAAAAACCTAGCAAATGAAATATTTTTCCTTCCTTTGCTACAGTCTGTGACACACATTGGTGCAGGGTATAGAGCAGCATTCACAAAAGGCCTGGACACTTACAGGGACAGCAGTATGATTTGCTATTAAAAGAATAAACACAATCCTTCCATATCCTCCTTAGGGTTTAAGCACTGGATTTCTGGATGTGAATAGCCTACAAATACCAGATTTCAGGGGGCAACTTGCTCCTGAAGACAGTTCCTCTCTAACCAGGAGCTGGACAGAGGGGCAAGGTGGCCTTTTGCTGTGGATCATCTCATCTGTGGAAAATGTGCTTCATGTAAAGAGTCTCATGGATGAGGAAATGGACTCGGAGGAACACAAGTCCAGATTGGCTTTTGTTGTGATAATTTTGGAGGATGGCAGCTTTGGTGGTAAGTGATCAATTCAAGGGCAAGGCAGTGTCCAGGGACAGGTCCACGGAGAAGCCAAGACACCAGGAAGGTGTCAGGGGGAAGCTAGTATGAAAAATGATGTTGTATTTCCTTTAGAATACAGATTAACTGGTGAAAAAGAGAACTTAACCTAGCCTGATGACTGTTGGGAAGGCAGTGATGCTTCTGCACTGGTAATACTTTTGAGAGCTCAGAGAATAGCAGCTGTGAGGCAGAGGGAAATAGTGGAGGATCTAATTATCCATCAGGGATCTCTCTGCCATTTGCCATCTGCTATTTCTTTAAATCAGTTGGTGAAGTACAGCTCAAAATAGCCCAGATGCCTGGCACAGGAAACATTTGGAGGAGGTGGTGGGAAGTGAGTATCTGTGCATGTGGCTTGAACGCTAGTTGAGGCTGCAGCAACTGGTGTAGTTTCTTAACAGAGTGTAAGAGGTATACAACTAGTATAAGAAGTAGGGATTTATTCCTTGTCAAGGCCTGGTCTCCAAGTCCCCGAAGCAGAAACTATCTTAATTTTGACATTCCACAATTCTGAGTGCGTGACACTGCAACATTAACATTCATCAGGCTTTCCTTTAGCTAGAGAGTTGGGTGTTTTGACATATTGTCTCAGTTCAAACTGGAGCTTCATTCGAAAAAAGTTATCCTCTCCCAGTGACGAGTTCTAACCTTTTAGTACAGCTGTGAAGCCTGTGACTGCCCGGGGAAAGATGGAAGGATTAGGGCTCCAGGGGACAAATAGACCCATCTCTTCTGAACCTCAGCAAAGTGCAAAGACAGTTGAATGGCACTATCCAGATATAGGCTATTAGACTATTTCCCAAATCCTCTCTCAAAAGTGTTGGCCACCTTTCAGCTCAGGGTCTTGGATGTAATAATACTCAATGCACAGCATGCAGATGTTCTTATTTCAGTCGTTGCTTGACTCTGGTTGAATAGGGCATTATCTGATACTGTATTTAGAATTTTATGCCTATATGCTGCAGATAAGGTATAGAGACCAGAAGCTGAGTCTTGCAACATTTCTACGGTGCACATTTTGGGATGGTCAAGGGCAGATATGAGTGGTCAGGAAGGTAGTATGGTAACATCAGTCTGTTTGTTTTGTGTGACTATATAGAGACAGATATTAGAATGGCTGTCTCTGTCTAACTATATATATTCGACTATATCTATAACAGATGTTGCCTCATGAGTTTCAAACTGATACATATTCCTGTTTGTGAAGGGAAGTCCTTCCTTCATTTTTTTTTCCAGGATCTAGCGAGAAATATCACATTTGGCAGTTCTGGACACAATGTAGCGTGCATATTGAAAACAGGGTATGAAGTAAGGTATGCTTGGTTGTGGAGTGTTGACTGTGGCCAGCAATCAAGCAACCGCCTGCTGCATGCTCACTCCATACCCCCAGTGGGGTGGGAGGGAGAGCTGAATGAGCAAAGGCAAGAAAGAGCTTGTGGATCTAGATAAAGACCGTTTAACAAGTGAAAGAAAGAGGCGGGGGAAAAAAACCCAAAACAAGCGGTGCGAAGGCAATCACTCATCACCTCCCACCAGCAGACCGATGCCCAGCAAGTCTCGGAGCAGCGGCTACCTTGGAAAGACTACCCTGCAGTCTTTATTGCTGAGCATGAAGTTTCATGGTATGGCATATCCCTCTGGTCAGTTGGGGTCAGCTGTCCCTGCTGTGTCTTCTGCCACCCTCTTGCCCGCCCCCAGCTTACTTGATGCGAGGGCAGAGTGAGAAAAAGAGAAGGCCCTGATGCTGTGCACGCACAGCTCTGCAATAGCTAAAACACCCCTGTGTTATCAACACTGTTTTGGTCACAAATCTAAAACACAGCACCATATGGGCTGCTGTGAAGAAAGTTAACTCCATCCCAGCTAGACCCAGTACAGTGGTAAAGGCAAGATGTAAGTTAGATGCATGTTTTAACTACAAAATCATCTATCTTGAATAATGGGTGTCTGACATACTAAACACATGACTAGTGCCAGAAGGAAAAAGAGAAAAAGAAATTAAATCGTTTTGAACCTTGCATAAAGAAGACAAGGTACACTTCTGTCCCTGCAGGAATACCAAATGTCTTATTATACATCTAACATTTCTCTTATGCTTAAAGCATCACACCGTTCACCGCCTGAGTACCTAACAAAACCGTATTTATGTATATAATTTCCCTTGAAATTCCATTGTTATGCTTCTGCATGTTTAAAATCTGAGTGCTAAATAGGATACAAACATATTGTTATCAGATCAATTGGTGTTTGACGTAATGACACAGTGTTAGTCATGTGAAGCAAAGAAAGAGTTAAGACTAGTTTATATTTGAGATATATCTATTCTATGTATTATATATGCGTGTGAACATGAGAAAACTTTTAAATACAAATTATTACAGAAAAAGTTTTCTGTTGCTACTTTCTGTTCTTGTACATTTGTGTCTGGTTTATATCCTATTAATTGGAGTTGTCGTCTGCTCTGCTGTAGCCACCATCTCGCTTGCCACTAGATGCTGCTGTTGCTGCGCTTGTCTGCTGAGGTGGCACCAGCCGTGGTTAAGGAAAAAACGTTAGAAAACTCTACGTGGTCATTTGCGGTCACAGCTGAAGTGCCGTGTAAATTACACAGTTTAGATATTGGAGGGAGGTCGAGATAAAATTGGTTAAAGAGTCTCTGCGTTTAGCTTTCAATAAATGCAAACTCGTTTTTGTCACGCAGCTCTCAGTCCGGAGCCACGCGCAGAAGGAGCAAACCCTTCACCTTCACGTGCAGTGAGGGCCACAACGTGAACCTGTCCTTCCCTACCACCTTTAACACGAAGCTTACATTTCATTTCTTCTTGTTACGCAGAGAATAAAAGCACCCTTGCAAATGCAGAGCCAGGTTACATCACGGGGTTGGTGCCCCTCTGCCGGTGCTGCCAGGCGGGAGACAGGCCCCAGCACGGGGACCGCAAGGTGTTCGGCCTGTTCCCCCAGTGCCCCACGCTGGCCATGGAGAGACCCCGGTGACTCACCGCTCTCCCTGGCCGTGGGTGCAGGTCCCAGTGTGGGCTGCCGCCGCCTGTCCTGGTGTGGGTCACTGCCTGGCCCTGGCTGTGGTGACCCGTGGAGGCCCCAATGGTGCCCCATGGCAGCCGGCCACATGAACTGCTGTCTGCAGCCCTTGTGGCCCTCGAAACCCTCGAGTCTGTCTCCCCAATGCAGAAACTGCCTTTGCTGCCTCTCTGCAGGCTCTGGTGCCTCTAACGCCATTCCCTGGGCTTCCCTGAGGGGCTGCCTTACCAGGCCCTGCTGCCCGGTCCCCTCCGTGGGGTCTGGCTTCCTTCGTCATCTGCCCTGTGACTGAAGCCACCACTCTGGCAGTTTCTCAGAGTCCGCTCGGCCAGCAACACCTCCAGCCAGGGCCCCGTCATCTGCCATAAATGCATGGCTGTCATTCCCAGGTGGGTTAATGATGCCCAGGGCACTTCAGCAAGGGCATCAAAGCAGTGAGCAATGGAGGCTATGACCGCTGCCCACAGTATGTGGCTGTAAGCAGCAAAGGCAGGTAATGTGATCGGCTTGCATTCACCACAAAGACCGGAGTGAAGCCAAGAGTAGGACTGGCCCCCCACCAAGACCATGCTCGCACACTAGTCACTAGAGGGACTCCACTAGTACAGGTCATTGTCATGGTCTAGCGATGATACTCAACCATTTTTTCCATGGATCCAATCATACCAGAGTTCCCCTATGGTAGCATCAACTCATTTAGCGTAGACAGTGGCCTATGTGATACAGCTAGAATCTTTTATAAGTATTTCTTCAATTTTCTGTACCCACATTTACCTGTGATGAGCAGACAGCACACACCATTTGCTCATGTCTTTGGATTCATATTCTGCACACATCCGCACTTTATATGTTAGACTTTGTCTCCCATAGTAGCTGAGGTCATGTTCCTGCATTCAGCAGCAGCATGTGAACTGATACAAACCAGAACTTTTTGACTTTTGGACAATTTCTGAGGTCTTTTGAAGGCAAAAAACATAATTGGAGGTGAAGACTGTAAAGGAACTATGTTTTTCCATGACTCAAATTGGTTTGACCTTGGCCAGCAGCTAAGCACCACACAGCTGCTTGCTCACTTGCCCCCTCAGCGGGACAGGGGAGGGAATATGAAGAGCAAAAGTGAGAAAACTCATAAATTGAGATAAAGCCAGTTTAATAAGCTAAGGAAAGAGGAAGAAAAAAACAAACAAGTGATGCAAAGACAGTCACTCACTGCCTCCCACAAGTAGATTGATTCCCAGACAGTCTCCAAGCAATGACTAGCTTCCCCAAACCACCCATCCCTCAGTTTTTATTGCTGAGCATGACATTATGTGTCATACAATATCCCTTTGGTCAATCTACGTCAGCTGTCCAACCTACTCGCTGGGAGAGCAAAGTGGGAAACAGAGAAGGACTTAAGGCTGTGCAAACACTGCTAAGAAATAGCTAAAACACTGGTGTGTTATCAAGACTGTTTTAGTCACAAAACCAAAATACAGCACCGTATGGGCTGCTATGAAGAAAATTAACCCCATCCCAGACAGACCCAGCATACCAATTTAAAAAAAATTCCACTGGAATTCGAGATCATGAGTTGGTATTGCCAACTAAAGTAAACTTCTGAAAGATCAGTGCTTTGCATCTGAGAATGAAATGCTTTCTCTACTTTCTTTCATTGCTGATCTATCATCATGGGGGGCAGATAAATGTACTTATGGGAAGTTCATGGTTTTATTCTGAGTATATGATGTCCATGTTAAAATTCAGGCTCCTGGAATAAAGAATTCCTTTCTTCATTTCAAAATACTTTTTATTCCCCATATTCAAGGGAAAAGCCCTGAAATCACAATCTAGATGCATGCTAATGAATAAAAACCAAATGCTAAATAAAAGAGAAAATTTTTTTATTCTTCTAAAGCAATACTTTCAGTGAATCTGATTAATGACTTTCAAGGTGTGGATTTGGAAACATTTCCTCTGTGCCTACCTTCCCAGGATGAGATATTTATATTTATGTAAATGTACTTTTAAGGTAGTCCCATGGTCTTAAAGCCTGGACTGAGGCACTTTAATTCTCTGAGCACCTGGATGCACAACAGGGACCTTCTAGAACTGGTCCTAAACACATGGAGCTTGAGCCTTGGAGGGTGAGCTTACACAAGAAGACTACTGAAGGAGACACACAAGATCTACTGAAGATGGTGGTATAAGTACCAGGGAGGAAGCCAATGCCAGATGTATGACAAGTGACTATCATGGGGCAACTGAAAATGGAGCTGAGCCTGGACATGGTGCAGTTTGCTTTCCCAGCTCCTTCATGGAAGTAATACATCCTGTCTGCACAGAGATGGCAGAATGAAAATGAGATAGGGAGTGGAAGTGTGGGTTTGAAAGAGGCCAGTCTGCATGGTTCATTTAGGGTTTGGGTTAGGGTTAGTGTTTGGGTTGAGAGAAAGAAAGCCTAGATCTCCAGGTGGAGTGGGGCTGGAAATGGGCTGTCACTGGGAATGATTGGCTGCAAAGAGAACTTGCCTGGGAGAGGTTTCTGGTCTAGATAATGGATTGATGACTTTGTTGAAGGCTCAGCCCAAACTTAAATTCTTATCTTCCAGCAGATGTGCAAGACTGCCAGGTTGGAGTTGCTTCTGGATATGTTGATGAATTCTTATATTTCTCCTTTCCTTCCACCAGGGCAGATGGTGGAAATGTCTTACTACTCTTTCCTAATCTGCCTTGCAGGCTTGATCTGAAAGATTGTTTTATGGTGTTTTATGGTGCTATATGTTTTGTGGTCACATTTAAAATGTGACACCTTTCTCCTGAATGGCTTATCTTGTATGTGAACTTTTTGACAAAGGTTTCAGATCATCTTTATTTATCTTTTGTGTCATTCTCCGTTAAAATTATAAAATCTGCGTTTCATTTTGGGCCAGAAGCTGTTATTTACAGTGTTGCCAAACTTAAGTGCTCAAAGACTAGGAAGACGTGCAAATCATGAGATTTTTTTTAAAAGTGTATTGCATTTTTAACTTTTTTTTACATTTATGAGACACTAGAACATGTTCATGTTTATAGCATCTCTGCACAGATACACAGGCTAGAAGCCTCTCTGTCTCTCTTTTAATGAAAGATGAGATTTTACTTGCTTGGATTCTCTGGCTATCAGGAAAAACCTCCTACTGGGTAAAAAGAAAATAAAATTTAAGGGATAATGAAAGCAGAGAAGCAGTGGTATATTTGGCATTGTTTAAGATGGACTCATCTCATCTGAGCCTCTGAATATGGTCCCTTAGGTTGCAGGCACTTGAAGGTACCATTTTTCCAAAATATTTTGCATGTCTTATTTTCCTACAGGGACTAGAAAGAAAAGTGAGGGTGACTGGCTGAGACAAAAACATCAGATGATCTTATCTGTAGTGCCTTTAATTCACAAACAGATGCCTTTCTAAAATGAATGTTCAGTTCACTGAGTTGTTGAGCTCAGTAATAGGCATCAAAGCATGCATAAGAAGTCTTTGCAAAGGCTATCAGCTTTGTGCAGCTAATCTCACTAGGCTCTCGTTATAATCAGAGGAGGCTGAATGAATCAGGTACAGAAGGAGTCTGCATTTATAGCCATCTACAGGAGCCTCCCTCTCCCTTGACTGTAGGTGGAGCATAGGGAGAAGGTAGCCTCAGCAGGGAAAGGTTGGCCTTTTGTCACATTCTGTGATAGGCGCAAAATCAAATCACAAGGCTGTAATCCTTAAAAGCAACAGGGCACAGTTCATAAGGTACTGTGCAGGTAGTGGATTTATGCCCGAGTAGGATCTCACCCTGTAGATATCAACAGGATATTGCAGGAGTTGGGGCAAGGGGTTTTGGAGAGTTCCCTCGTAAGCCGCAGTCGCTGTGCAGTGTTCCCTACCTGCGAGTTCTGTGGCATGAAGGTGACTTTGCCAGAAGCTGCAGCCTGTGAGTAATGTGTTCTGAATGCTTGCTCGCTTTCCAGACAAAGCGAGGTGTTACATCCTGCAGCAGCCAGGCATGAACGCAAATAATGAAATGAGGCTGACCAAACAGCCAGCAGGGATGTGTGGGACTGACTCAGGTCTTTGCCGATTTCCCCACCACCACCTTAAAAATAAAACAGTTCAGAGAAATGATTTTGCTTATTTGACTGCACCAGCAATATTAGTTTCATGCTAAAAAGTAGCCTAAAGGAAGTGGTGGTATCTGTGAATTAATTACCCTTTTAAGTGAATGAATTAAGTGGCTAAATGTGAACCCTCCACAGTTTTTATCAAGGAAATGTTAATTTAGTCTTGAGTGAGGAGGACTGCCAAATCAGCCTATGTTACAGGCTGGAAAAAAAAAAATCTCGTACATGTGTGCCTGCAAGCTCTCCCAAACGCTTCCTTCCCACAGTGGACACACAACACCAAGCCCATCTCAGTATCTTCCATGCTTGTAATTTCTGTTCTCTTACACCCTTTCCAACTCTGTCGCTGTGTGTTGCCATCCCCGCTGTGCAAAGCCCACTGTAAATTGTCAGATATTCAGAGTATGGAGCTGTCACTTCACGTGCTTGTAAAGCATGCTGCATGCCCGTGGATTGCTGTGACTCAAGACAAAGTGTTTGGTGTCAGGATGTGGCTACCCAGTGTGGGTAGGGCACATGTGGTGTACTCCAAATTCTGTCATTCCCTACCTAGGCACAACAGCCTGGCTTAGTATTGCAGCAGTAACTCCTCAAATATGTTGGGCAAGTGTCAGTGAAAAGGGCACAGTCTCAGTCCTGGAGACCTTTACACTGTAAATAGGAAGGTTTGCAAAAAAATGAAACAAGGTGCCTTTGATTTCTAGGATGAACCTGGAGGTGGGCAAGGAAGTGAAGGCAGAAAAAGACCTAAAACCAGGGCAAGCCCATGGACTGCCATTTGCTCATGTTGCTGATTTGTTCCCTGGGTCAGCAGGTAGGCTAGTCACAGTCAATATGCTACAGCTGCATATATAAACTGTATGTAAGATTGATGAGTCAGAGAACTCCTATCTCAGTTACAGTCAGTGGTAATTCTGCCCTTGTCTTCAGTAAGTGCAAGAATGGGACATTTTGGTTTGTCAGACCTGATTCCCTAAATGCAGTACTTCTGCGAGTTAATTTATTACAGTGGGAAAAGGCCAATGACATGGACTTAGCACTACTGTGTCTTTGCGGGAAAACCTTTGTGGGGTGAGCTCAGAGTCCTTTCTTTTCTTTCGGATATTGAAGTCATTTTGCTGTTTAGGCATCGGCATCTTTATTGGGAAGGTAAGTTATCTGCCTGGATGGATGAGCTTAAATGAAAACTCTGCCAATTCTCCTTCAAAAAGATGCTTTTAATTTTTTTTTTCTTATTTTTTTTCCTCCCATGAGTTCCAGTATTGAGGATCTGAAAAAATCTGAAGCCAAGTTGTGCTTGCCATGTCAGTGACAGGGTAATCCCTGACTGCTCTGAATTTAAGACAGAGGCGTAGAGGCATCATCAGTTTCATCAGTCTCTTCCCATTTTTCTTGATAAATTACAAACACTGTGAAGAAGACGTGTTCCCCACATGAGGAACACACGAGTGCTCAGCAGAACCAAGTTGCTTCTTTTGCTTATGAGTACATTGCTGTGTAAGGAGCAGCCACCCTTGGCAAGGTTCCTGCTGACCCTGTTGACAGATCTCAAGGAGAAGCTGCCTTTGCAGGGATCTTTCTGTGTAACAAGTGCTTTGCTGTATGCAGGCAAGTGAAAACCCTGTTTGATCTATGGTTTCCATGCTCCAGGGATTTCTGATGACACTTTTTTATATTTGGGGTCTTTCAGCTGCATTTTTGTCTGTCATTGGATGTTTTAATGCATGTATTCCAGCAATAGATATGCTGGCATCCTCCCAGCAACCTTTAACTGTCCTTTAAGCAAATTGCAATCAGCATAACTAGTTTTAGCAGAACTTTGAGAAATGTGATCTGGGAGGCTCTTACGCATGGTTGGATAATACGATCTACAAGGTTCTCACTAAAAACATTTTTGCTAATAAACAATTTACCTTGGACTTTAGTTTTCCACCTGGTGAATTTTCAACTGTGTTGAACTTCCAGCTGTGACACTGAAGAGCAGTGCCAGCCTTTGAACAAAAATAGTAGCCTGGGTGTGGAAAGATCCTCTGGGAGACAGACTTGAGTGAATGCCTTGTATTACTGAGGGTGTCCCATTTCCATAGGCAACGATGAAGGCTAGACACTCAGAGGAAAAAAGCCCACATGATTTTAGTAGGGACTTTGCTGCCCCTCTAAGCCTATCTGGGTGAAGCTGATGAAATGTGTTGGTGTATTTGAGTGATGATTTGTGCCTGTTCATTCTGTGTCATTTTGGTTTTCTTGGCCTCTGACTGGGTTCTTTCTAGAGCAGTGGAATGGGAGAAGCAAATTGGGTTTTGTAGGGTTTTTTCCCTCCTGCTAGTGTTGAAACGTGGTAGGACAGTGTTTTGTGAGTTTTGGGTGATGGTTATATAGTGAAGGCAGTACCCAAATTTGGACCTTGTGCTGGGGATGGAGGTTTGGTTTGCTCCAGTAGATGCAGATGGCTCTCATGGACAGAGTTCTTCCCTCCTCTCTCATCACTGCTCCCATGCCAAAGATCCCCTTGCACCTTCTCTGCTTTTGTATTTTTAAAACCTTGGAGCCTTTGCTCCTCCAGAGGAAGATCAACTCTTCTTATGTGTCTAGAAGGAACATCATAGTTGTTTTGTGTGAATGTGTAAGCAACATGTCATGCAACAGAACTGCTCAGGGCAGAAGGGGACTAGAAGCAGTTACCCATTGAGGTTTATGGTATGTTGTAACTCTGAAAGCATGCTGCAGTCATGAATCACTTTTCTTTTACACCAGTGGGGAATGTGACTGGAAAATACATCTATACACTATAAAAATCCAAGTTCAGGTACCATAAAGAAAAGAAAATCTGTAAATTCTTACCCTACATTTATTAATTTTTATAGGAACTACCCCCAAATTCCCAGTAATGAAACTTAACTGAAAATTGAGATTTTGCTGCTTTATCTGAGGCAAAAATTAATCCATCAAAATTAATTTGGCCATGGTGCAAACATAAAACAAAAAAAGCCATAGAATGAAGGCCTCCACTTTTCACCAGAAGCATTGGTTGCCAGTCTATTACTTTATTTCTTCCTATTTCTCAGTTCTTGCTTTGACATTCAATTCATGATGTCAAAATTCTTTCCCATGCACTGTAGACTCTAGGAATTCAGAATACGATTTTCTTTTTCTTCCCTCTATTTATTTGTTCTTAGCCTGGTTCAATTAGTAACAAAGCTCCCAAATGTACTTCTATTCAAGCTATAATCCTGTATCTGTGGAGCAAGTATGTAAGATGTTTTTCATTCTCCTTAAAGCAAAATGGAAATTTTAAACTTCCATCAAAATTTTCTAACTTCTTAATGAGAAAAATCATTGTCCTACTAAAATTCAGCAGCCAAAAACTGGATAAAACCGATTTTCCCCCCCTTCTTTATTCGTTTATTGGCAGAGGCTAACATGACTTTCTACAGAACTGGAGACAGCTCTTATCCATATCAGAGCATCATTTTCAGCTTTCTTTGAAAACCCAGAATGTAACATGGCAGCACCTCCTGTGGTTCATAATCTGAATGCTACTTTTGTTACCACAATGAAGTAGAAATATCAAACCTGAGAAGTCGGTAAGGAGAAGAATGTGTGGCTCAATTCTTCATGCTAGTCCAGGTGCACTATTTGGAGAAGATAATAAACCAGCCAAAAGAACAACACTGCTGCGCATTAAAAGATAAATTGCAAGGAAAATCTGAATTATGAAAGTGAAAGATTACTCAATGTGAAACCACTTAAAAATGAATTTAACTTCCTGAAAAAGAAACTGTTAAAACTGGCCTAAGTATTTATGTTTGACCTTGATTGTTAAGTCCCTGGTAAGAAATTCTAGCAGTTTTCTTTAGAAAAATAGCAGTTAATGAAGTTGCCATTGGGTGTAGCTATTGTGTTACTCTCTCCCTAGATGATCATATAACAAACACAACTGGTTATTTTTGCAAGGCAGCTAGTATAGAAAAATTATTTCTCCATAATAATTTCAGTTTCAGCAGTGTCTTAGAAGGATGACAGAAATCACACTAATTATTAGCATTCCCTACAGCGTGAAAAGAAAGAGTTTACCATAAACCCATTCTTGTAACTGATGCATATTTTAATCATTGAACTGTTTAAAAAAAATACATACAGTACATTTTGTGCTTGAGTTTGAAGTTGGCATACTTAAGGAGATGTGTCTTTCCCTAGTTTGAATAAATTTGTTTTTGAAATAACAATGATCTGGAGGAGTGGAAAAAATCCACTTAAAGCTAATGAAACCTCTAGAGTATGCAGAGATGTCTCATAAGCAGATTCTGTGTGCCTAGCAGAACTTGTTGTTCTACTCCCACGTGATTAGTCGTTCTCATGGGAATAAAGGCAGTGAAATAAATGGTTCTCCTTCTCTCTCCCTCCTTCCCCAGCGTATGCGACACTGAGATGTAAGCATTCGGCTGCTTTTTAAAAAGTTAGCGGACAAAGTAAGAGAAGTAAGAGGATCACAGGACTAGGCCAAAATAACACAGTGACCATTGAATTTTCTCAGATCTATTGAAGAGCTCACCACTTCTAGACTGGTGCCTTTGCACAAATTTAAAAGGCTGAACTTCTGCCACTTAGCAAACTTTGACTGTATTATATATCTAACATTGAAAACATCACTTTCAAGATAGGGGTATGATGCAACAATGAAGTTACTTGAAGAGTGGTAGAAATAAGGACTCTTCAGAGCTTCTGAGATTTAAATGTTCAGATGGCAGGGTGAAGGGCATTCCTTCTGTATCAAGGGTTAGTCTGTTCCCTGCTCTTCTGCTGCAGTGCAAGACATATATGACTTCCCAGGGGATGGACAGAAGAGTCATGTCTCTGATTTTCTTGTAGGTTATGGAAGTAGAGCTTGCAAGATGGAAAATGTGGTGGCATAAGTGATGTCTTGGATACCCTTTGTGACTGTTCATTGTGCTGTGTCTTCACTTGAAGGCATAGCTGCCTCCATGTGGGGACATGGTCTCTGTAGTCATATTGAGTGGGTTCAAACACACTTCTGGTTTTAGCACTAATAGCATCATTTTTCAAACTAATTTTTTTAAGTGATCTAAAGCCGGCTTCTGAGCATCTTGAAGCTTCAGCTGACACAGTAGTTTTGTTTCTGGAGTACTATAAAATACCCATAAGAAAAATAATTATTTGTATTGCTCTAATTTGGTGTTCATCAAAAAAAAAGGGAGTTCTAACCCTGACTTGCACTAACACACAGTACGACCAGATGTTTTCATGCACCTTCACGCAGGTCTGTTGGTCTGCACTTCAGCACTTGTAACGATGGAGTGTCAGGGAGTGACCTGTGCCAGGATGCAGGGGAAGGTCAGACTCCGGGCTAGGATGATAAGGAAGGCGCACAAGTGACAAATGAATATGGGACTCCTTCAACAGAGTCAGTGATAGGCACTAATCTTGGTCTTAACCAGAAACATTTCCACAGTCATCTTACATGGGCAGTTATCTGCTCAGCTATCGATCAGTTTATTTGCGATCCAAGTTACCCAAGACATGTTAGTTCAATGGAAATAGCCAGTCACCCTCAGGCCACTATTTGATTCTTTTTTCAAAATTTGTTTTAGACAATCAATTAGAATATCCCTAAGATTCAGAAACCTACTAGTAGAGTAAAAGAATATTAAGAATTTTATATTTGACCCAGAGAACTATAGAAAATGTGGTACAGATTCTAAAGTCCCAAAGAGTCTCAAAGAGTGAAATAAGCATGTTGTCCTTTTGAAAATATTAACTCTGTCCATGAATTTAATAAGGTATATTACAAGATCCCACACTGGACATATGGTTATTCCATATCAGAATATTGATAATTAATACACAGAAAACATCTGGTGTTCATGAAAAGCAAAGTGTAGCTAGGAAGTTATTAGTGAATTACACTTTGGCTAGTTAAGTCACTGGGAGGACAAAGAGCCTTTTTTCTGCCCTCATTTTGGCTCTCACAATGGGTCTGCTACCTATTTTAGCCCTTGATCTTTCTACAGACAGGTGTTAATCAGGTAAGACTTCATCATGCTTCTTGTTTCCCAGCCACAGGAGAGCTGGGGAGGGCCCTGTGGTTCCTCCTAATTCAACATCAGCATCAAGTTAGAACGGATGAAGGGAGCAGGTCTTATTTATGCCCTTGTGACATTTTCAGGAGTAGAGCCTCTTTGTGATTTTGCATTGTGCCTGCAGACAAAGCCTGCTTCCAGGGCTCTGGCTGTGATGACTTTTTCGGTTGCATTGCATTAGAAGGACATTACAGAATTGTGGCACTAAAAGTTACATTGGAGGATAAAATGAAAGAAAAGGAAAGCAAAAAAAAGTAAGTGAGTGTGGTGTTTGTAAGAACAGAGAACAACATAAGAACCACGTTAAAGATAACGAGAATGAAAGTTAAAAATAATTGCTTGCAGTATTTAAAACAATACTCCACTATGAGAAAGGAGGTGGGAGAATTATCGAAGACAAGTTTTCCTACATCCTATGTAGCCATTCAAAAATGGTTTCCAAGCAACCAGAACATGTAGATAGCCCCAGGAGTAAGAGGTATTATGAATGCTTGGAGACACAAAGAGGAACAGAAAGATGAAACGGAGCTGGAGTCAGACTGGAAAGATGCTGGAGTGGAGGGCTGCCCGCATGTAGCGCCAGCACTGCAGCCAGTGAGGCAGAGGGTGAGCTGCCTCGTGCTGAGAAGGTCCACCAAAAGAAGGAAAATGAAGGAAAGAAAATACACAGGGAATGTAAGAAGCTAGATGAAAAGCATATGCTTTGTATCTCTCTTTCAGACCTCCCATTAAAATAAATGGGCAAGAGTACGTATCTTGCTGGATGTAATTATCTTTATTTTGCAGAAGACTGATATTTACAGTTCCTCTGTACTTTATTCTAGCCGTTTAAGAATTGTTCCTGTTAGCTTTTGTCCAGGTCACTAATTGTTCATTCTTATTCTGGCAAATCTTTCATTAATGGCTGGATTTAATCACAAAGGAGAAAGATGAGTGTCTAAAAAATTACTAGTTGTCTACATATGTGACAAAAGGTGTACAGTTGAGTGACTTTGATAGAAAACACTGAAAAGCTGGTCAAAATGGTTGTAATATTGCCAGCCAGGGTAAACTGGGTTTGTAGAGTATGGATCTGTGTACTCTGAATTATTGATAAGCAAGCCACAAACCTCCTTATATCATCCTTGTGGAGAAAACTTGGAGAGTCACCATCCCTGAAAGTGTTCAAAAAACGTGTAGGCGTGGCACCTTGGGACATGGTTTAGTAGGCATGGTGGTGTTGGGTTGACGGTTGGACTAGATGATTTTAGGGGTATTTTCCAACCTTAAAGATTCTATGATTCTGTGATTCTATATGACCAAAGAAATAACTCCTCTAGTTCACACACTGGAATAGGTTGCCCAGAGAGGTTGTGGAGTCTCCATCCTTGCAGATATTCAAAACATGCCTGGACATGGTCCTGGACAGCCTGCTCTAGGTGGCTCTGCTTGAGCAGGGGAGTTGGACCAGATGGCCTCCAGAGGTCTCTTCCAACCTCAACTGTTCTGAGGGTCCATGTCAACAAGTTTTGAGGTGAGAACATTTTCCTACTGTCTCTTTGTTTTACTCTGTTTTTCCTAAGTATATGGCTCCCCTGTCCTCTCTTTTAAAACTCAATAAGTGCAGCCCAGGAGACTACAGCACTCCGTAAGTCATGGGACCAAAGTCTCTGGAAAGCTGCTCCCAGCAGAATCCAGCAGCAATACAGCTAACCACCTACATGCCAGGGATCCAGATCTCTTCTTTGCTCCATCCATCAAACTCAGAACCTACCTTTGTTCTTGAGTTAAATCTGGTATTTGCCATGCATGTACATATCTAAGTAAATTTTCAGCTGGTTTTACTGTGGAAGGTTCTCAATGGCAAATTTCTCCAATCCACTCTTTCTGTTATATAAATCCTCACAGCAAATAAATTAAGTAATGTATGTCTCAACACTGACGCACTGAACATCACCCACACCAATCTAAGGACTGCCTATCTTCTCACATTTGTAGGAATAAAATATCTCTGTGGCCTCTTCCTCTAAATCAGTTTTCTTTAACATAGGTAACTGCAGTCAGTAGTTACTAGTGGAAAGGCTGGTCTGACATGCAGCACACAGGCCACATGACAGTTTATCCTCATTTTTTTGGGAAGTGAGGCTAAAATTATGATGTTTTCAGCTGTTTTGATGGGAAATTGGGAAATCTGGGACATTTTTGTTTGTTACCTTTTTTTGGAGTGTAGTTTAGATCAGGGTAATCACCATGAACCATCTACATTTCAGTTCTTATGGAGAAGGGTTGGAGCCAGAGGAAAATGGTTTCCAGTCTCAGCGGAGACATCTCTTTGTAAAATGTCTGCTAATTACTTAGGCCAGTGCAACAAAGGCTGAGACCAACACATTAAATCTGAACGGAGAAGAACCATCCCGGAGAAGAACCATCCCAGAGAAGATGGAAACTCCTCTACAGCATTCATTGTCTTGCACTTAGCATGATGCCTTGTCAAATGTCTCAGGACATGTTCCCAACAAGGAGAAAATTTAATATTTCTTTTAGTTAATATTTTTCAGCAAAATGTCTTTTTCAAAGCTTCTTATTAGTTAAGAGCCCTAGATTAAAAAAAAAAAAAGAAAAAAAATAAAGAACTAAAAAGAAAAGCCGAAATGTTCTAATGGAATTATATTGGCTATACCGAAGTTGACTGTCTTTGTATTAGTGAAACTATCCACAGCTGAAAAAGACTGTAGATCTTGCTGAATGTGGCTGCAGTCAGAAAGGCCTGAGTGTATTCAGTAGGGAAGAACAAAGATCAAATTCTCCATCTTCCACGTTTCTTCCTGAAGCCATGTATTGCTTACATCTTTCTTGAGAGGAGCAACACAGGGCACATGCACTACCACTTTGGTGTCCAGAAGCCACCTTCTACCTGAAGAAATGTCAGCATGATCAGCTTTGAGGCTTTCTTATAGCTCCTGGCACAGCAGCAGAATTTAACCTTAAGTAAATCACTATTACAGTGAGATACAGTCCGCAGCAACTTACCTTTATTTACTCACAAGTTTTCCTGTCAGTGACCAAGAACCATTTCAACAGCTAATGGAAAACATAAATCACATCCTTCTTTGATGTATCTGTAATGTGTATCTAGACAATGATTTATTTAATTACCAAAAAGCACTCTGAGCCTCTGATTCATCTCTCACTTTTTTTTTTTAAAGTCCGAGGATTTTTTAATAGGTACTCTTGAGTAAATGGGTGATGATCAGCTGTGATTTACATAGGCTTTTAACCTGTTAATGTAGCATTTGATTTCCGTCTCAATTTCCCACTACTTCCTTACCTATGAGTAAGAAACTTCATACAGCCGCTTCAGCTTATACAGCTCCATTTCTGCCTGTCCAAAAGGCTTTTCTCAATTCTGGGAGTGATGTACCATAGGCATTTCACTAAAATGCTGCAGGAGCACCGAAGTGGCTGAGCTGTATACAAGGTATCCTGCTTCTGGTATTTCAGCAGCAGGCTCTAAATTGAAGAGAATAATTTGGGAGAATAGCTAGAAACAATTCTGAATGCTTTGAACAGAGTTAGAAAAAAGATTTGGCTTTGCAAAAATAAAATGAATATAGACCTGATTCTCCAATCTGTCATCCCAATTTTTTATCAGTGTAACCTCATAGACTTGGGTGGACCTAAACCAATACACAGCTAAGACAAGGGAGATGAGAGCTGGGTCCCTGTGAGTTTTGGGAAGTGTGCTGCAGTGCAGTGTCTGATCTGCAGTGTTGAATTCAAAATGCAACAGAGAAAGCACTCATGTTAAACTCCCTAATCCCACACCCTCATCCCCTTTTTCAACTAAGGGTAATATTTTCATCAGGCAATTTGCAGAGGGGACATTTAAACCGAGGACAAATTGTAGAAGTCCTGTTACTGTTGGAAGCAAATGTAGTTAGTTTTGAGCTGATAAGGATTAAACGAGATTGAAAAGATGGTGGATTTATTTTTTTATTATTATGCAAAAAAGAATTTTGAGTAGGAAAATCAGCTGGCTGGGAAGAATAACAAGGAAGCTGGGAAAAATAATAGGCAGTAAAATACACAAGAGCAAAAAGCAGTCAGATTGGGGAAAAAAAACAGCACCAAAAAAACCCTAGCACAAAGTTTTTTTTTTCTTTAAAAACAGAAGTCTTGGATAGGGAACAATGGAAAACTAGGAAATGGCCCAGTGGATACGGATCCAGGGAATGTCACTGATTTCGCACTGATGCCGAATGCATAGACTACAAGGGACTCTGCATAGATAATACAGTCTGCTCTGACAAATCTGATTGCAGGAGAAAGACTGCATATGGATATTCACAGAATACTGAATCAACACAATGGCGATATGCATCACGAAGTTATCCCAACAGGATCTGGGAGGGCCGTGGGCCTCATGCTTAATGCCAGGCCACTGTGGGGACACTGGATAGGGGGAGCTCTCTGTTCCTTTTAATTATGTTTTTAAAAAAGTGTATTGTTTCCTAAGTCATTTAGGAAGAAAGGGTTTGTGGGTAGAAATAATTCAGCATTAGAAGGAAGATCCCAGTGAGAAACTATTTTTGTATGGGCAGATGGATTTGAAACTGCAGTTGGCTCAGTGCTGTTCCTAATCTATAATAAGAAACTGTTGTTCTGTGTTATATCCTGGCCATATGCTAAAGCCAGAGGATAGTCTATTATAAAAGAGTGAAGAATAGTTTATCTTTCTGAATTTGTTCATACACTCAGTGGTTCATGCTTCTTCATCAGACAAGGAAAGCTCAGAGGATGGAAGCAGACATTCCTCTTGACTCCTGTCTTTATCGTAAGAACAGAACATTCTCTGTCTTTCCTGAAAAATATCGTTTTCAAAACAGTCAAGAATGAACTGAACTTTCAGGCTCAGAGGTTTTAAATAACTCCATCTCTCAGACCTCTATTTTATGCCATGCTAGTGGGAGGGGGCACAGAGCACTTTAGTTGTATGGAAAATGTGCAGGCAACTACAGAGAAAAGAAAAAACACAGAGTGTTTTCTCTTCATGCCATTACATCAGACCTTTTTGCATGTACTGTCGTAGACAGCTGTCACTCTCTTGTCCACTCCTTTTCTTCCCAAGAAACACTGTTTTGATTTTACAGACTTTTTTTCCTTTGGAAGGTAGAACCAATCCAGACACATGAATAAGGTCAATGAATAAGAGTCTTGGTGCCTTGAGGAAAACAGCAGGACAAAAGTGAAAGCTCAATTTGTAAGTGTCAAGAGACAAGACCAGGATCATGCACAATTATGTCAACCTGCAGGATAAGGAGCTGCTACAACTTAGCAAGTAGAAAAAGTAGATGGGAAAAGCACCTTAGACGCATTCCAGACACACAGAGACTGGAAAAATTGATATGTAAGAGTGGGTATACATATTCACTGAAAGAAAAATGAAAGGTAACTGCAGGGGGACTCAACAGTTACCCCAGAAACTCCTTGTAGTCCTTCTGGCTTGTGAAGGAGACTAGCTGCAGAAGAGAAATTCCTTGTGCATCCTCAGTCCCTCACTATAACAGTCTGTAAATGAATCAAGGGGGAGATCACAAACTTGACACCTACTGGCAGCCTATGTGCAACAGTGGACAATGTCTTCCTGGCTAAGGGCACTTGCAGAGCAGCCTGGACAATGTGAAACCTTGCAAGGAACCTGGCAGAGTACTTCCATTTCCATGTATTACAACTGCTTTCACATTTTTGTAGTTGCAGAGTTTCATATTGCTTGTTGAGACGGAGTATGTCCAGAAGCTGCAGATGCAGTAGTTGGTAGACAGTGCTGTTAACATGTCTTTATATAAATTTATTTTGCTTGTTTGTTCCTGTCATGGTTGTGTTAAGGAAGGGAGACTGGATCCTTAAGAAGAGTAAGGAGCACTTGGGTGGGCTGGAGCTGCTGCTCCCTGTGTCTGATATATTCTCAGATTTCCAAACAGAAATGCACAAAGGTATGAATATTGCTGAGGTGTATATTTGTCAGGAGGAACACAGGGTTGGTTGAAATATTTCTGTTGAGCTATAAAATCTGTACTTTTTGGCCCGTGTTTTTCTGGTTTAACATCCATTTTTCAAGTGATACATTTGCTGAAAGGTATGTTAAAGGTATGTTAAAGGTATGTTAAGAATCAGGAACGTACATATAATTTCAAATGAACTAGGAATTTCTAGAGTTGCAGTATCACACCAAGGTTCTGGGATTCAAGTGAGATGGCTGGATATATGTATTTCAAAAGGTGGACAGCTCTAGAGATAGGCTGGCACATACCTATTCAGTCCAGAAAAGCATCGTGTTAGCATTTCCAAGCCAGCCGCAAGCTAAGTAGCACATCTACACTCTGCAGGACAATGCTCTGCAGGTGCCAGCATCATTCCCAAGGGTAGAGGAGTTAACACAGTGCTGACCATGGGCTAATTCACCCTACTTCTCAGGACAGCTTATTGGCTTAGGCAGCACATCTCACTGACAGCATTATCCTCCTTCCAGGTCAGCAGCTGACTTGGGGAACTCAGCGACCTTCTTTATTTTTCAGAGCACACAAATACTCTGCAACTGACAGTTTGGTTTGACTTTACCATGTTTTTCTTCTAAATCTCTTACCATCATCGCATGCCATTTAGTCAAAAAATGTTTTTTAAAAAGGGAAATATATATCTTTGTCACAGACCTAGGAATGGCCTGATTTTCTTGACAAAATCTATTCTTGACTTCCCAGGCATAACCATTTCCAGTGAAAATGGAGTAACTTTATAATAATACCTGGCCTGTCTTTCAGGCCATTTTGGCTGCAGCATGAGTTTTTCTTATATAACAAATGTGATTTGCATTTAGAAAGGTTGAGGGATACATCTTATTATAAATGAAACTGTTTATACGCAAACGAGAATTAACTAATATAGTGGATTACAAAGTATGCACCTTTATTGCCTAAGGTCCAGAGAAAGATCTTAGATCTAGTAAAAAAACAGAGGAAAATAGTTGTGAATATTCAGCTCTCTTATTCCACAGGTCTGGAAAACAGTTGCTTATACAGTCAAAATTTTTCAGCTGTGATTTTACAGAAGCTGTTTTGTTTTCCACACCCATTTCTGCCCTCCTCCTTGTTTGCCTGTTTCTCCAGTATTTTGCTGAAAAAACATGATGCAAGAGACTGAGATGACAAATTCAATTTTCATGTTTTAATTTTCTTGGAAAAATATGACATTAAAAAAAAGTTTTACTTTAATATAAGCCCCTCTTAAATGAATGTTTATTGGAGGAAGTTCAACCACCTTCAGAAACAGTGAAGAGCTAGCTAGTAAAAACAGGATGCTGGTCTGTCCTGACTTTGCTTTGCAGTGAGGTTGCATGCCATTGCATGAAATTACTCATTTGAATGGATTGTAAGAAACAAAAGGCTGAATATCTCTGTTCCTGTCGGACTGCTGTGCTAGAGAAGATCGTGAATGCCATTTTGTTTTCAAATGAGACCCGAGATATTGCGAGATCTATTGTCTTGAAGGGCAAGACATGAAGCTTATTATATTAAAACAAGGAGAAAAGAAACAAAATGAAATGCTTTAAGGGGGGGCAGAAAGGCGTGTGTTCTTCATTAATTTTAACTTATGAAAACGTAGAACCAAATTAAAGTCGAGTAGAAATGAACTGCCTACAACTCTGAAACAACAGAAGGGATTCTTGACATGATGATGTATATAATTAGTTTGTTATAATAAATTAAGAAAGGTGTAATATAATCTAGAAGTTATCCTAAATCTAGGAAAGACAAAATTGGCTGATGGCCTATTCGTGGTAGAGAGAGTAAAGAACACATTGTAAGACTGTGCAGAAATGGAAGAAGCACTCGAGAAACAAAAATCTGAAAGGGATGAATGAGAATAAATGCAGTGGATAAAAAACAGGTAGTCTGACTTCTGTGTTACTGTGTAGGGTATATGAGCTATTTCTGACCAGATATATCAGGTTCTACTGCCTTTTGCAAGCTCAGGTGGAGGACAGTAGTGTTTGGAGACAGTAACTTGAATGCTTATGGAAAAGGATAAAAGATAGGTTGACATCAAAACCAGACATTATCGTTCTGTCAGAAGAAAAGTCCTAAGATTAGAGGAGATGAGACTTATGTGTAAAAAGGCTTCAGCCCTGGCAGACAAAAAAAAATATTGTTTTTATTCCATGGGGGAAAATGTTATTTGTGGTAATCCTACTAGAATAGGAATTCAGCTATATAAAAGACCACCCTAATGCCAAAAATAAACAAAGCAAGGTTTTTAATCTGGAAGAAATTCTTTCCAGACATTGCCTTACTCAAGTCACCATTTCTGATAGTCATTATTAATATGACTAATTTTGATGCATCAAAATGTACTTAGGTGTTTGTTTTGCCAGATAGACATCCAGATACCTGAAAACACCAAATATTTCTGCCAAGAACTGTTAGTCTTTTTCATAGATGAAAAAAAAAGTCACATAACACTAATTATACTGTGACAATAACTTTAATCCTGTGGTTACGTTATTTGGAAAAGACAAACATATGTATTGATTGCCAGAAAAGCCATATGTTTTATGCCACTAAGTCAAAGAAGTTTATGAAACCAGCAGAAACCAGGATGTTCTCAGGAGATGGCTGTAGTGGAGCACCATAAAAGCAATTATAAATTTACCAGTCTGACTACAGGGTAGAAACAGTTATAAATTTATTAGTCTGACCCAGAGAGAGATAAAGTGTTCTAGAAAAAGATAGGATTAGATTTACTGATAAAAAATATAAAAGAGTGGGTTCAAAGAACACAGTTAAGTCAATAAAATGTTCTCCCAACACTTCAAATGACTGTCTTGCACCGAAGCACTGAGGTTTGCTTATTTACGTAGCTCCAAATACTAGCATTGATGAGACAAGACACCACTTTAAACCCACTCTTGTTACTATAAATCCTTAGGGCCAGATGCAGATGCCCTTAATCAAATGGGGTATGGATCTCTCTTTTCCAGTTATACCATTTAAAATGCGTTTGTGTGCTGGGAGCTACTTCGAGAACTGGGTGTACCTCCACAGCATTTGAAAATGTCCATCAGGTTTGAAGGGGAGAGAAGCATGAGACTTGCATAATTTTACAAGTTTTTCCACATTTTAATTTTTTATTAACTTAGGATAATAGTACTAAGGATGGCAGCATTGGTTGAACTGTTTTCTCAGCCATGCTATATACTGCACCAGGGAAAAATAAATGCAAGCAGATATGCCCCTACCCTTACTTCTTGTCATTAGAGGTTAATCTCAAGTCTTCCCTTGCCTCATGTTTGCTCAATGTATCTATTTGCTGGTAAGCTAGTCATTCAGCAGGTGTGCTTGTTGATCTTTGACAGCAAATTCATTACGTGCCTCCCTTTTTCTTTTCCACAGCTTCTCAGCAAATACCTCTGAAAACCTCCGTACTGGGCTGTTGTTTAGCACGTCCTGGGGGAAAACACAGATTTACAGGCTTGGAAAGCTGTGGTTGCAGACAGTACATGGACTCCAGGGCATGCAGGCACAGCCACTCTACCTCTTCTTCTGCCAACACGAGCATATTCCCAGTGCAGCTGGGTCCCGCGGTTTTAGGATAATATTGTTTCAGCCTCCTGCAGGATGCCTCCTCCAAACTGGTGGGGGCCAGGACCCAGCAGAGGTTTGTCCTGAGGGTCATCATGCCCCCCACCAAAAAGAAAGGTAAGTGCAGGGGAATCAGCTCTAAAAGCAGATGATGAAAGTGTGGAGAGTAGGTGGAGATTGGTTCACTGAAGGATGATGTGACAGGGAATGACAGGATATGGGTGTCTCATATGTCCTCGGTCTTTTTCAGACACTCAGTAATTGGGCTTGCATCAGGAACGGTGGTTCAGACTTTATTTAACTTAACCATTGCCCTCACCTATTACTAATCATGCGGTGACACTTCATCTGTCATGTCTTAACAAGCTGGAATTTTGGAAGCTGTGACACATTTCTCAAGAACAGTGAAAAATTATTTGTAAGAGCATATTTTCAGATTCATCATAGCGGTGTTTTCATTGATTAACATATACGCTGACTGCTGTATATTTTGTAGGCTGACATATGTATCATCATTGTCCCTTTATCTGTCTCCATATAGTATTTATTAACTCAGCCAATTATTTGTAATAATTTACAAAATTATTAAATGTGCCTTTAAATAAACAGAGGATATGGAAATGATTACAATAATTGTTTTATCACCTCAGCTGCTATTTATCAGCTTTCTCATAGTTATTATGAATGGATTTACCCTTCAGACAAGACACCTTCTATGAGATCTGTCAAAGCCAATGCCTGCAAGTACCTCAGTAAAATCAGCCATTTATCCTGGCCAAGTTTTTCTGTCTTGCCCTATGTAAAATCCATACAGTAACCTCTAAGAAGACAATGGCAATACTAATGTATTAAAATCTTTCAAACAATTGTCAGTTGTCAGATCCCTTGCTCAGGCCACACTTTTCCACTGAATCCTTTTCCCACTGGCTACGGTTGAAAAGGAAAATCTTGAAGGAGCCAGTCAGTGCTCCCTTGGCCATAAGCCCAACCCAGGCAGAGGGCTGGAGAGCCCGTACCAGCAGGGCAATCCAGCGTGAAACACAGCTGCTGAGGGCTAGAGGAGCATACAACAGCGTGCCAGAGCACTGGCTCCCTTCCTCTCTTTTCCTCTTTGAGGGAATTGTGATAACAAAAAGCAAGAAGAAATTCTCTCCCTCTCTCTCCCTGCAGGGACGCTTGCTTATTTCAGAGGAACCTTCACCAGGGCACTTCAAATAAGTCTCTTCTTTCTTTACACTGATCTAAAGAAGATGAAGTCAGCAGTAGATCTGCCTTACAGCAGCTAGGAAGTTTCTTTTTTTCCTTTCCTTCCTCTCTATTTTCATTGTTAAACGGCAATGAATCAACACAATCAAGCTGAAAATTCCTTCCTTTTGCTTTCTATTTGCCTCTCCAGTGGAAGTGACTGCTCGTTGGTGCAAGGCTAACAATTGCAAAAATTTATCCCTGAAGGGTTTTCAGATCATACTCTTTAGAGCTGAAGCTTTTCTTTATGGCTTTAAAGTTGGGGGTTTTGGTTGTTGATTTTTCTTTTTAATTAAAGGTTTCAACCCTTCAATTTTCATCTTGCATTTGAGCCATTGTAGCATGCTTCAGAAGCTTGCAAACTAAACTTCAAACAGAGGGCCTGTTTCTGCTGCCTTTGAAGTCATGACAAACCTGCTGTTGATTGCAGAGAGGGAAACTGGACCAAAAGTACAAAGCACTTTTATTTCTTTCTGATTTCTTCAGTTCCCCTGCTATTGTATCACCTATCAGAGGTGCTGCAGACTTTTGTGGGCTAAACAGATCTATCATTATAACACCTTCCTTAGCTCCTACTTAAGCACAGTTAAGAGTCATTCAGCAACAACTTTGTCTGGTCTCTGCTGTACAGTCTAAACAGTCCATCTGTCAGATCTTCCTATGGCCCATTACAGAGCAAAAAGAGAGAGCCCAGAGGTGCTGCGACAGGCTCCTAAGATCAGCGGTCCTGGAGCAGGTTGCCAGGGAGAGCTGTCAAGGTGGCTCCAGCGCTAGAAAGTGCAAGTGTCCAGAGAGCATCTCTCTTTCAGGTAACATCATGGTTTCAGTGATTCTCAAATCACACTTTCTCAGAATTGCTGTTTTTGTAAGAAACAGTAGGAAAAGATAAGGGCTTTGGCTTGATTGAGCTCAAAAGCCCTTATATTCTTTTTTAAATGGCATTCCCCGCAGATTGGCAACTTTGCTCTCCTGCCAGCTCTAATCAGAAAGACACCTGAAATTGGTCAAGTGGGAAACAATATTTGTCCTACACCTAGAAAACTTAGAAAAATCAGATGATGTACTCTGACAAGCCATCTTTGATAAGAGTCACCAGAATGAATGAAATGACGCTATCTTGGAAATGAAAGATGTGTCAACTTCTTTAGCCAGATCATCAGCAGAGTTGAGTCTCTTTGCAATATGACAAAGGAGGAAGGCACACTGGATGTTGTGTGCTACACACTGACACGACCGCTGGTAAGTTTCTCGAAATGCATCCCACTAAAGTTGTACCAGCCTTGCTGAAGTTCAGTGCTTGCAAGATGATTCTCATCTATCTATCACTCTTTTTTTCTATATGCTCTTGTCCTCATCTTTCCGACTCACTCCTTATCTCTCTTTTCTTCAGATGAAAGTGCAAAGAAATTGTCCTGCTGGGAGGGAATAAAAAGAATATGCATTCAGGAACGTGTCACTGGAGTAGTGACTGTCATTAGTGGTTGGCATAGAAGGGAGTTACAGATTTCCAAGAGCTAGTCCAGCAGTACTCTGCATGGGAGCAGGAAAGGAGCAGCTGCTTATCAGGACTTCATGATATTTGTCAGGAATAAAAAACATGTTGGAAACCTAATGCCTGTAAAGAAGGATGGCCATAATTCATCAAAGCTGCCAGGGCTGGGGTCCCTCTCACCTGACAAGACTGAGCCATGCACACTCAGCTTCCTGAATTGCAAACAGAGAGAAGTAGGAGTATCCTATTTTGACCTATTTTAATTGACTTAGGATAATTGTCTTGAATTGTCTTTAGGATAAGATTGGTTGCAACCTAGAAGTTCCTACTTTCCTCTGTTGGTTATAAATTTGCAGAAAATGTTCTGCATCTAATCAAGAACGATCAAGCATCACCGGCTGACAGTGTGGCCAGGTCAATCCTACCCAAATAGCCATGCTCAGGAAGTGAAAATTACAGGCCTGGAAGAGGTTAGAGTCAGCAGAGGGATCTGTGTTCAACAGGCCAGACTGCAGCGTGGTTCAAAGCAAATCTCTAATATGAATATTTGCTGGAAGACAATTGCATGGGATGAGACATTTGAGCCAGTCAGTTCATAGCCAATTTTATAGATGCTGAATTGTAGAGTGGTCACTACTGGCTGTGGGCTGTGAATGGTAACCTTTGGTGTGTAAAGCAAACAGGAAAACAACATCTGACAAATGGCAATGTCACGCACAATGTTGTTTTGTATGGCAATGCAAGGCAGGGAATTTTTCCTCAAACACTGTAAGTGTGTTTTATGTACCTTCTCTGTGCTCCCAACAGCACACACCTTTCTCCCAGTCACCTTCATTGTTCGCATCTGACTTTTACTTATTAAAAAGAAAATTCTTTCTTTAAAAACTAAAAACTCTGTGGATAAAAAAAATCTGTATTACAAATTCTGCTATGACTTCAGAAGTGTTTCAAGGCATGTATGCTACAGAAGAATTTTCACCAGCATATGACTTACTGGGCACATATATCTCTGTAAAGAGTCCAGACAGCATTTTTCATTCAACTCTATTTAGGAAGGATGTGTGGTTCAGTTATAAAGGAGAGAGATTATGAGGCAAGTGCCTAGTTTGTACTCAACTTTGCATGCAACACTAAGCAAATCCTACAGCTTCTCTGTGGCTTAGTTTTCCCGTCTGTAAAATGAGAGCGATAGCACTCATTTATTTCACAGAGGTGAGTCTTAATTATTGTTTTTAGAACACCTGCTGAGCTGGATGTGAATTCTTTCTTCTGCTGAAGTCAGTGCAGGTTTTGCTTTGTGTTCATTGCAAAAGGATTGAGATTTCATCCTTGAAGCAGTAACAGAATAAAGCTTCTGTCCTATATTTGGAAACTCCTCTCTCCCCTGCTAATAGATACCTGAACAACCCTGTGATAGTACGAATCACACTGATTCAATTTATGAATTTATACCACAAAAGCATTTAAAATTATGAATAATATATGAATTTTCTGGTTTCTGTTTTCCAGTTTTTTTACAGCAGGGCTGGCTAAACATGGCTTACCCACTCCGAATTTTTTTAAGTCCTCAAGAGAACTGACTTTTAGGAACCACAGGAGATTTGTCAGCAGTGAGGTATTAAAACTCCCTTCCCCAATGCTGAAGAGCCTAAGTCATTAACAGCTGCATCCTTCCAGCTTTGCCCGTCATTCAAGATATGTTATTCCACAAAGAGTAATGGGAAACTTGAAATTGGGGAATTTAATTATCATATCACCTCCTGCCTTGAATCCTTTACAAAAATTTAAGGAGGCAAAGCTGCCAGTCACCTCTTATGCATCTAAGATGACTGGGCACAGAGACTTCACAGTTGTCATGGAGAGAAAATCATAGTCATATCAGCAAAAGACAAGCTTTGAGAAAGTATCCAATGACAGAGATTTTAAGAAGATTTAAAATATATATAGGGTATTAACTCATAAAAAATGAGAAATATCTATGTTGAAAGATTTGATATCCAAAACAGGAAGAATTTGAAAATTAGCATCTTGCCAAGAAGATAGGAAGGATCTTCAAGCAGTAAAGAAGGGCTATTAAAATAATGCATGACAATTTCTTTTGATGCTGAAGGCACAGTGAGAAGAAAGAACCTGAAAATTATGTTTTTTTCCAAAAAGAGAACCCACTGGGATTTTTAACACTTGTATCTCTCTCTACTTCATTAAAGTTTAAATAACAAGTAAGCCCATTGCTCACCAGCAAACTCCTGCCTTCCTGCTCTTAGTGAATCCTGCACATTGCAGAAGGCAGAGTCTGCTGCTTCCCAAAGTGCCTTGGCAGCATCTTCCCCACTGGTAAGCAGCATCCCCCAGCACCCAGGGAACCAAATCCTCATGGAGCAGTGAAATACACTTCCTGCATACTGGTTAAAAGTGAGAAGGCAAAGGTTCTCAATGTTCATTTAAAAAAGAGTGGTTTTATTTCCTGACCAATTTCTGAAGTCCTACCAACCTGCACAATGAAGAATCACCTTCGGCCAAGAAACAAAGAAAGAAAAAAACAAACAAAACCTTCCATAAAGCTTAGAAAACAACTTCTGTCTTGTAATCAATATTATGAAGAAATAAGGCAAGGCAAAACAAACCCTGTCTTTTCTTGAGTTCTTATTTTTTTTTTATAGAATTCCTGGTCTTTACATTATAGTGTGGGAATGAAGGTGGCACACAGAAAGCCATTTCACATCTTGACTTGAAGGAAACTTTAATTTTTCTATTCGTAAGCCTGAAAAAAGTGCAAATAAGCAGCACTGGACTTTTAAACACAGTTGTTTAATCAATGTGAATATATTTGCAAAATGATGACTACAGTTAAGAAAAAAGTACTTTACTTGTTTTAGCCCAACCACATCAGATATGTTCCTTAAAAAAGGCCTGGTCTAGAGCATACATTGGTGAATGGTACAGAATTTCATCTTCATTCTGCAAATCCAGATGCAGTCAGTTCACTTGAAAAAAAGAATTCTTTTGATGGGAACAGGCTATATTAGTTCTAGTTTGTGTAAATCTGGGCTCACTTTTTTTTTTTAATTGCTTTCATTATTAAAAAGCATTACATTTAAATTACAATTTTTATATCTTAACAAATACCAAAATATTTCCCTTTTCCATTTGGAAAATTAGGCAAGAATGCCCATTACATTCAGTCACTATCAAAGCGTTGAATAGATCCAAAAAGAAATTTAGCAATTCAGGCAATGCATCTTGTTTTACATTCGGGTGACATTTTCCTACTTGTTACAAACCTAGATTAACTATTTCAATTATCCTACAAATAATAATTAACTTCAGCAACTTCTCCAACTAAAAGACAAATTGTGATAAATCAGAAGCAGTGAGGATTTTGTTAGGTAGAGATAGAACTGGGCACCTTATGGAAAAGTTTAGAATGCAGAAGGCAAGACAAACATCAAAGATTTAGACATCCATTTCCCCTTGGAAACACAGAGCCAAGGTAACACAGTTTCAGTAACTGCATAGCTAGCAAGTGTCATAAATACATGGCAGGCACTGATTTTTTCCTTTTGGGAGGAAATAAGCATAGTTGAAATGAATGCCATTTCTAGCTTGCTGTTTATTTTGAATATTCACCTTATCCTACACTCCTGCCTTTAACATTAATTTAAAAATACTGTCTATTGAGAGCTTTATTTGGCAGTGGAGGCTTACAAAACCAGAATTTCCTTGCAACAACGCAAATGTCAAAGCCTAGGAATTGTTTTAGATTTCAGCAGTTCTACACATTTCTGCCAAACAGTTTTAATTCTGGGCAGACAAAACATCAGTTTAATCTCCTGGGTTATGGAGTGCCAGACCAGCTGTGGTAGACCTGTCTCCTTTATTCCTTCCTACATGGTGCCCTCAGCCTGTCACCAAAACCCTGCAGTGAAAGGACAGCCTCAAGAAGTAGTGTGTGGTCTCCACTATCTTAAAAAAATCTTGTCTTTCTGTGTGTTAGAGGGAACTCAAGTCTCTGCAGAGGAGATGAAACTTTGGCTTAGGAAGATCTTCTGTTCAATGAACTGACTGCTTATCAATGTATGGGAAAATATGTCTTCCTTTTGCAGCAGTGAAGGGAAGACTCTATCCAGAGAATAGCAAGAAATAGCGGTATATCCAACAGAACTAGGGCACCATCCATTCAATAGCCCTGATGTTTGGACTGTCACAGTGCCCTCCAGAATGACCTTTGTCATCTGCTGAAGTTGCTTGGGTTGCCACAGTGTACACACCACTCACCAGGGTGTTTGAATTAAACACGGATTTCAGAAGAGAAGTTTGGGAGAAGGACCTCTGCACCCCAAAAACAATGGAAACACATTTTCACATGTGCTCTTACCATTCCTTGGAGCTTTGGTTAAGAGTAATTCAACAGAAAATTGCTTGCAAAATTGTGTGGGGACCCTATTTAAAACACGTGATGCTCATCACACTGAGGCTGATGCTGTGACTTGGCAGGTGCTAAGCTGCTGCTTATGTTGTGGAAATGCTTTAAGATCTCTTTGCTAAAAGTGGAGCTGGGTGATAGGTTTATATTTTCACAGTCACAACAGTGGTATTGCAGCATAGCTATGCATCCCGCTAAATAGAAGTTAAACAAATGTGAGAAGGGTTGGGTTTTTTTGGGTTTTGTTTTTTGCTTTTTAGCAAAGAAATGATTTAATACTGTCCTCTTATCAACAGTGAGTATTTTCTCTGGAGTACACAGATTTCAGTATTAATGCCTCAAACTGGAGATGGCCACAGCTTCTGCATCCACATGTATGTAAATAAGTGGGCAAGCACAAGGAGCTGGAAGATGCTGTCTCAGGTGTAAGTGAGCTACCATGTGCCAGTTGAAATGTGGCAATTTTGTTTTGTGTGGGACAGCTTGGCTGCATGGTTTGCTACAAGAACTCACTTGTCAGCAGCATCTGTGCTTCCCTGTAAAGGTGCAGCTGAAAATTTGGAAATGGGAAATCCCAGGATTTTGAGGGGGCGGTGAATAATCAAGAGTTGAGACCAGAACGATTGGTATCCTCATTTGGGAAGGTGTAGGAAAGCGGAACAGAAGATGACTATATAGTTGTCTGCTAGGTGAGGATTTGAGTGCATGGCACAGGTTCAAAAGATCTGGCTGCCCTGGGAATATGTTGTAAAATCAGGCTGTCTCTTGCCCAGTGAATACTGAATCAGCCTCAATAAAAAATACTAAAAGAGAACTTGGGCTTATCCAATAAAAGTGAGAACGTTAATGGTATAAGAACACCAGTAGGATCAAGGCCCTTTGTCATCTAGATTTACATTCCCTAATAAAAATATTATACTGCTACGAGGAGAAAGGAAAACTGTTGCCAGTATCAGGTATGATTTATACATGGTGGTAGTTACAAGAATGCTTGGTATAAGTCTGTGGCATAGCTCTTTTGTGGGATATGTATGTAGCACTAGACATCGTGGGAGGATTCAGGGGTAGGATGAATAATGTTATAGTCATTGTGGGTACTAAAAGGAAGTTATAGTGACCAGAAGGGTCAGTAAACAGAGTGCAGAGAATAGGAAAGTCCTAAACAATTTGTCCTTTATGAGAAGGCCATCATTCCTTGTTCCTTGTGGGTCAGAGTTGTTTTTCTGAAGTTTCTGCCTGTAGCCATGAGACATTTTAGGCAGAGTAAGTGGTCGCCATAGAACCAGGTGGCTAAGGGAATCAAAATGACCTGATGGTGGAAAGCCTGTGCTCTGCTACATGTGCACCTGATGCTGTCCTGCATTTGCCACCATCCCCTCCGTCTGTGGGGCTGCATTTTGCAGTTTGAGTGACCCTTATTCTCTTTTACCCCAGCTGGACTCCAGCCTCTTGTGCTGCTGCAGTCTACGGAGGCAGGGAACCTGTCTTTCCATGGATGCACCCACGCTCATGTCACCCGCGTCCCTGGCCCCAAACTTTCCCTCTGCTTCAAAGACTCATGGCATGGGGCTTGGGGTGTGTTTCTCCAAGGGAAAGGTTTCAGGGGAAGAGGACTTCTTCTGATAAATGACCTTCACTTAAATTATTGGATTATGGGAGTACAGGAAGAGGAAAATCTTGTAGAAAGGGATATAGCAATGGATGAAGACAGGAGGAGGGCCAGCAGAGACAGAGTGCTGGTATTGGTGGAGAGATGTATACCAGTGACCAGGGAAGTGAATATGGCATATCGTGGAGAATGGAGACCTGTTTAAGCCAAAGGAAAAATTTGACATAAGTATAATGCAGTACAGTTAAGTCATGGGAAAAAAAAAAAACAAAACGAAACAACCTGGATATGAGAAGAGGGTTTCCATGTACCAGAGGGTTAAGTTCCTGGGGCAGCCTTCAGAAGGTAACCAAGCAGTGTTAGAATGAAGCTGATGTATTTATGAAAGAAATTATATAAGCTGGATGTTACAGCTGGCAGGAAACTAGTCATACTGGTCAAAAGATCCTCTGAAGGATCTATTTGTCAGTGTTATCCCAAGTACACATCTTATCCAAATTAAACACTTGAAAGGGGCCTCAGTCTTGAATCCGCACTGTAGCACATGTGAAAAGTTGGTGTTCCTGTTATCCATTAAGCATACACCAAAGCCCTTCTCCACCACTGTGGAGGTGACCAGCTGAGGCTTTGCTGTACTACACCTTGCTTGTCCTCTGGCCCTCACTGGGCTGAGCCTGCTGGGCCCTTCCCAGCACAGGCACCCTCATGGCCCCCCAGGGCAGGAGGTGGGCTGCAAACTGGCAACGCGGGTGCATGGCGCTGGTCTCAGGGCAGTCCCCAGCCCGCTCGCCCCCTGCAGAGCCGGCACGGCCTCAGAGCCCCCTGCTCCTCCGAGGGAACAGCAACACGTAAGTTGGTTTCCACCTACCACAGCAAGTCAGCCTGTGTTGGAACAGAAACACTGAGCTGAGAAATAAAGGATAAGTAATGCGTTGTAGTTAGACAAAGAGGTCCAGTGGCCAAAGCACAGGTTAGAAAGCCAAAGCACACAAAGCCAGAAGGGTCATGACCAGGTGAGCTGCAGCTAATGTGTTAGCTATGGTTTCTAATAACATTGGTTTTAACCAAGAGATAGATCAAATGCCAATGTGTCTTGACAGCAGGGATAGTTAGGCGATGAAGAAATATATCTGGCAGCAAGGAAATGCTGTAATCCACCTGGTCTTCTCTAGAAATGAGAGGGTGGTTTTGAGCTGTGCTTGCTTCTTACTGCAATTGTATTGTGCAAGTGTTGAGTTTCATTTCTGCTGCTGGCCTCTGATGGTGAATTAATTTGAATAAACACATTTTCCATTTCAAAGGAAAACCAAGCTTCTTCTCATCCTTTCTACAACATACAGAAGTTTTCTATGAACTCCTCCACTTTATAATAGTTTGTTATAGCATTATTTAGGCAATGCAAATATAAAACAATTTAGGGATGTAGTTGCATATTTCACACTATTTTTGGTCTTATTTTACATATCTTCATGATGAAAAGATATGGAATGGAATGCTGCAGATTTTCACAAAAATATATCTTTTATGCATCATACTTCTTTTTGCATTTGCCGAACAAGATCTTTTTATTTTTCTTTCATGGAATATCCCATGCCCTTTGAAGGTTCAGTTAGTAGCAACTGTCTATGGAGTTATTAAGAGTATATGCTTGGCAAGAATAGTCTATTGTGAGTAATGTCTAAATATTTTTCTCCTTTTATAGGCTGTTTAAAGATTTAATGCTGGAGTCTTTTATACATACATATATGTACATGTATTTCATACATAAATTTTTCAAATTTATCAGCTCCAAAGTAATTTCCAGGATTTTTTAAAGTTATTGGGTGCAATAAAATAGAGAATTTGTTGTGACGTGATTCAACCTTTTCCAGAAAATTTAAACCAAACTGCTATGTGAAACTGTCTATAAATATTTAGTAAGCTCTCCAGAACATTTGAAATTATGTATGGTATTATTTCTGTTGCAGACTTGAGAACAAAATAAATATCTGCATTGCCACAGTATATATATCAGCATTTAGCATCGCTGCCTGCCCTCCAACCTCAGCCAAGTTCTTCAGCACCCTCTGTAGTTTTATGATCAAAGAAATTTACTCCAAAAGCCCCAAAGAATACAGATATCACCACTGATATTTTGATGAATTATCATAAATTCTCCCCACTCCCAGAATGAGATACATTTTGTCCTGACTTTGTCAGGCTACGGAGACGTAATAGGTGTCTGTTGATTAAGGGGATCGCTATCTCTTCATCAGCATTGCCTCTCGAGACGGACGTTATTGCTTGATAAAGGAGCAGCACCACTAAGCAACTTCCCCATCCTCACTATAACTGCACCAAGCTCTGCTATCCCATGCACAGAAAATGTCTCAGAGCTACCTGAGTTCTCTTAGCTCACTCACAAAATCTTTTTAATAAAGAAATGTCCTTTTGAGCTTCTACACAGAGGATAGCTACTACCTAGGAGGTAAAGAAAGCAGTGGGGAGATCAGCTGGATGTTTTTCTGTCCTGCCAGCTGTAAATGACAACATTGTGACAATGTGGCTTTGAATCTCTGCGAAACTGGATGCCTCTGGGTCTAGGGTACAACAGTACCGGTACAGACATGAATGCTGTCTATCCACATGGGGTGAACCCTGCATTTCCATGGTGGGTACTACATAACCCTGCCATTGTTTGCTCTCACCCACCCCAGAAGGCTTGCTGGCTGCAATGGCATTCCTGGTTTCTGTCTTTCCTTTCAACTGCATTTTCACATTGCCTCTTCTCAGGGTATGTAGTAGGGTACTCATATATTCATCTTCCTGGGAGGAACAGGGAAAATGGGCATCCCTTTACCTCTGTTTGTTATGACTTAAAGATGCCTTACTCTTGAGGTCTAGTGGTGAGCTGATGCAGGAAGCTGCCTGCTTGGCTGCAGGTCAGACATGCAAGGTGGTGCTCCTCACCAATGCCTCTGATCTTTCCCTCTGACCCAGGAGGAAGAGGAGAGCAGAACAACTTCAACAGATAGAAAGAGGAGGAGATCCTTCCCATGCCACTGAACAAATTCAGCTTCTGCCATGCAGCTACTCTTCCAGCTGGACTGTGAATTTAACCTCTCCAGGCATGAGCAGGTGAATTCCCACCCACAGAGAAAACACCAGCAATGTGTGCTTTTTGGCAGTACCAGCAGTTCAGATATTTTTTTCCAATGTACCTCCTTCCCTGTGAAGAAAGAGGCCAGACATCAACAGGATCAGCATGAAGCCAGTCTGTGCTGTTTTGACTAAGCAAATCCTAGACTTGTTTATTAATATGACTCAATCCATCATGCCTTCATTGATTCTGGCAGCCAAGATATCAGACGTCTCCTCACTGCAGATTCTTAAAGTAAAAAAGTTGTATTTAACTTTTCTTTGCTGAATGTCTACTTATAACACATTGCATCTTCAGGCATGCTGAGGGTCTTTGCATTTGGTTGCTCATTCTCCTTCAAAAAGGAAGGATGGAAGTACATGTTGCACAACAGTGGCTTTGGAATAAATGTAATATCATATCCCATCATCTTTGAAGAGACAATACATAATTTTTGTGACAATGGCACAATATTTATTCTGCTATTATTTTCTTGTCACTCCTCATCTAACGATTTTTTTTCATTTTGAGTTGTTGACATTGAGCTGACCTTGCTGATGGCTGTATTGTGTGAGTGATATTCTTCAGCATGATCTTATGCTTTACTGTGCTTTTCCTTATATGCAATGAATGATGTCTCTTCTAACATGAAGAGCTGAAGAAGAGACCCTATATCACAAAGCCGTAAAATGAATTTGTATTTTGATAGAAGAGGTTAGTAAATGGCTAACATTTTGGAAACCTGTATTTCTTCAATGGAAATGCTGAATTTGTTCAGAATTAATTTAAATACTTCTCTGGCATCCTGAGTACTCAAACACCACTGCAAGACTTCCCTGCATGTGGTACCTTCTACAGTAAGTCGCTTTCATCTTGTCTTTACTATGTGTCATGTCCCCCTTCCCTTAATTCCAATAAGTGTGTGGGTGGTAAACATGATTTTTCTCTTTAAAACAGAATCAGTCTAAGCATCAAAGGATCCTTTTGTGCTGTCAGCTACACAAAGGCAAAACAACCTGTTGCATAGCTGGCTTATTTCCACTCTCTGGATGGGTTTGCTCTGAAAAGATAATTGAACTTCATAAGAAAAAGCCCTCTGGAAGGCAGTAAAGGAAATAATATATAGTCCTTTTAGCAACATATACTTTGAGTAAGCACTTTCATTAAGGAATTCTTACCCTTGTACATGGTGGCCTATGTCTTGGATATTCCCCTCAGTGAATGATTCATCTGAAGTCAAACCAGGCTTATCTGACACATAAACAAGGTACGTTTTCACCTCTTCACTACATACAGATGTCTTTCATATCACGACACTAAGGTTGGGTAGCTTAAAGGAATCCCTCTGCATTTTACAGCTGTGCTGCAGTTTTTCTGTTTTCCTCACCTGGGATCTTGGGGCTTGTCAGTGTGGAGAATTCAGTGCACAAGCTGTGGTGTTAACTTACAGATCCATAGCTGCTTTTACTGATTCATTGTGTGGACCATAAATGCACATCAAGTGCAGGGAAGTATTATCCTGTCTCTAAGGGAGCAACATACCTTATAAAACATCATTATTAGGGTATCTTGTAAAAGACCTTGAAAAGGTCAGTGCTCAGAGTGTCCTATTGGCTACCATCCCTGACAGGAATAGAAGTTTGAAAGACTAAATTTGCCAAGGTCAGTTTGTTCATTATAATTAAGACAAGTAGTTAAAGACAAGAAACAGTTTTTGGTGAGCTCTGGAGCTGCAGTAGTCTTAGTGAAGACAAATAGATATACGGAAGACTATATCATTTATACTTGACATACATTTTCTATCATTCTTGCTAAATGTTAAATACCCAAAGAATACAATCAATGTCCTGGGCTCCCAGTAAAGGTATGAGATCTTCACAACAAGCATACCTTATAGAAATATTTTAACAAACCAATTCCTAGCTGTTCTATAATTATTACTCACTGCAATCCTAATGTTCCTAAGGTTCATCAGCAGCTTACAACATCATTGCTTCAGCATTAGGGAAATCTGGTTCTCACTTCATGGTAGGAAGAGAGATGTAATTCTTACTGTAGGCTAATATATATTACATACATCATTAGGTAACAATCCACATGGGGACTTGGTGCTGAGTTATTAAAATGCTGTAAATTTGCATTCTAATTTACTCTGCAGTAATAAGAAAAGTGTTATGTAGACAAGCCTCATATAACTTCAGGAATAGAAAGTCCTGGTTGTAAGGTTATATGCATCCTGTGTGTAGACTGAAAGAAAATTTGGCATAGCCTTTAGCAGAAGGTTTACAATAAAAATACGACAAAGCTGATCATAGGATTACTTCTATTACTTCTTTCCTTTCCAGAAGCACACTTTTAGGAAGACAGAGAGAAGAGTTTTGTTACTTATTATTTTTGGTTTTTATTGCTTATGGTTCCATTGAGACAGGAAATGGAGCTTTTGCCTGGAACACTTACATTGCCTAAGGAAAGAGAAGCTGTACATAGAAATGCAATCAGCTGGCAGTGGAGCATAGGCAGAGCTGGTGTGGCTTTTGTTATTACTGCTCCTTACCAACACCTGAGGCTTCATAACAGAAGCCACCATTTATACTCATCTATAACTTCTCCAAACCTAAATCATATGACATTTCCATGTTAGCTTTCTGACCTTAATAATGGTCTTTCAGAATGGGAAAGCAGTTTCAGAGACAGAAGTTTATGATTTATGTACAAATTCCGTGTGTTCCTGCCTAGGACAAGGCTTACAAGGTCAGAGGCTTATGTGATATTTTTATTAGTTGGAGAGATGTACTTGCAGGTAGGAATAAATAGCCTTTTGACAACTGATTTGGCTTCTTTTATTTGTTACTGCAAAGTGATGTTGGAGAAGAGCTCATGAGAAAATGAAACTTGGTTCTACTGAATTGTTATTTATTTATTTTTTAAAAATTCATGTAAATAACCATTCTTAGGAATTCTGATGACTTATCTGCCTGGCTGAGTGAGCTTCCACAAATCTGTCAGGCATGTGGCTGTGCACCAATATCTCTTGGACTCAAACAGCTGCCCAAGCACAAGACCCTCATCATCGGGGGTGGGGAATGGGTGAGGAAGGCTGAAATAAGAGTGGGCAGTTTATCTCTGAACTCATGTAGGTGAAGCTTTCTCATTCCCTAACGAGCATTAGCAGTACTTTAACCGAAGGTGATGCACTCCTGACTTACTATTATTTGCTCGACCTCCTGTTTGCAGGACATGAGCGTGGACCTACTAGCTATCAGCAAATAAGCGCCAGCTCTTCTAACTGCACCTCCCATGGGTAGGGACAGTTAAGTTCAGGCTCTGTGGGAAAAGCAGATCTAAGTATCAAGGTCTTTTGTCTTCGCAAGTGCTTTCAGTCTTCCTGCTACACGTGAAAATGCTTCTCTGCAGCTCTGTGCCAATGCTTTCTTCCGGTCTTCTTGCACTGCACATCAAGGCTTACCAGTACATCTGCTCCATTCTGCTATGCCCTAGCAGTTTGTGTAATAAGCCGTTATATGACTGAGGATGACACCAGCAGCTGTGACTTATTCTCCCGAACTGTTTTAAAATAATTTATTCAATTTACCAAATTTGATGGGTTTTATCTCACTTACTGTACTGTTTACCTGTGGAGTATTTTTAAAGTTTATCCACTACTGCCTTGCTTATTGCTGCATTTCTTTTTATTTTTATTTAATTCTGAAATCTAAGAAATAGAAAATTTTGCACAAGTAGTTCTGACTTCCTCAGAGAGATTTAATAAGCATACAGATTTATGGTGATTTATTTATGTTACTATAAACCCTAGTCACAGCTAGTTCTAAATGTAGACCTCTTCTTAATTTTTCTTATCACTCTCTTCCTGTGCTCATTTTTCTTGCAGTAACATTAATCCTTTGACATGGGCATCATTATTTTGCAGGACCTGTAAGAACATTTCCTTTACGTCTCTGTACTAAGCAAGACTAATTCATCCATTGGTCTGATTGTCAGGGTTAATATGTTAGTATGAAAAATGCTTGCTGAGAAACATCTGCATTATTAAAGATTATGAATAAACTGAAATGAGAGCAATTTATCTGATGAAGAATAGCAGCACACTCTGTGAAACAGCCTTCCTTTTGAATGATGACCCGCTAAGGGGGCAGTGCTGGTCAACCAGAGTGAGGGCTCCCATGGAAACTCACCCAGAACGCTGTGGGAAAACTGGGGCTTTCTGGGTCCCTGCCACACACCCTTACTCTGAAAATTTGCCTCAGGCTAAGTTTCAGACCTCAAAGCCTCAGACCTGGCAGCTCATCCTGCTACTTGCCTGCCATTTTGAGAGCCGGTGGGCAACCCGGGCAACTGTGTTGCTGGAAATCTGGGGTCACGGGGCCCTGGGAAAGTCCCTGGGTGAGACAAGCTCTGGGGGAACACCTCACCATCACACCTCTCCTGTCTCCAGTGCATGAAAAAGCTCAAATACCTCTACATCGCCCTATGCACTGGAAGCAGGCACTGAGAAAAGTCTTTTAAATGTGGTGAGAAACAACGAATTTAAAGATGCACAGACCAATGGAGGCAACTTCTATCTGTGCGACTGCTAACAGCAGCAGGGCAGGCTGGATTCTGCTAGAGCTGCACGCAGTACATGCACTGTGGAAGGTCCTGGCCTGGCGTGACCAAGTACTCGATTAAGTTCTTGGTTTGGACATCTCCCTTTTCTCTTGGACAAATCAGTCTGTCTTATACAGTAAGAGGGAATAATTGTACTCTTTTACTGAAGACCAACTGAGTACTTAAAAAAATAATTAGGTAGGCAGACAGGTAAATGGATCTGGGACTTTGTCAGGGGTGACTACTGGTATATCTTTACAAAATAATCTTCAAGCTCAGTCAGACCAATTACCAAGTGAACGTTTCAGTGAGCATGGCATGATTAAATGTCCTATTCATTTTCCATATCACCTTATATCCTTCCTATGGGAGTCAACCTTATATGACCCACCGTTAACACCAGGTAGATGCAAGGTAATTAAAACATAAGTGTAACTGATGTTTGCAAGTGTATGCATTGTATTCTGTAAATAGAATACAGAATACATGCCTATGGTTTCTTTATATCCTACTGAGTATATTTTATAAGCCTAGAGCCCAAAGGTGTAGCATAGGATTAAAAGATTAGTTACATCACCTTATATTTGCCCTCTCCTAATCCTGATGTATTTATAATTGTCTGCTATGCTACGTAATAACCCATTTTATTCATAACATAACATTAATCAATTAAATGTAATTTAGATTGGTCTATAGGTGTTTTTCCTGTTTTTTTTTTTTCTGGCTTGCTGTTCTGCATTTCAGTCTGCTACATTTTACTTGTGTTTAACATGAATCATTGTCACTGTTGGAAACTGTGGAATGATTGCCTGTGAGCCTTCAACTTCGCTATCATAGGACTCAAAATTATATTAAAAATGGTCTATTGCTTCATTGGCCAAAACTTCTAGCAGCAGAATTTAACTGACATCAGTGGAATTATGCCAGCTAGTAATTTCCCCCTAATATGAGACTAGCATTAAAGAGCCTTACAAAATCAAAGTTAACACAGAACAGTCTTTGTTTCTATCTGTTCTGCATTACTATGCACATGGAGTTATTTTGCAATTGTGTTATTGAATATCCATGACAGTCAGAAGAGGTTCACACTGGTTGCAAGCAGTTCTTATTTCTAACACAGGAATCACAAAGAAACACAAAAATGTCTTTCGCTAGTTGTCTCAGATATTGTTGATGATTCCACAGAACATATGGAGTTTAGCTGTAACTTTGGGTGACTGCAAGAAGGTCATGTCCCATGCCAAGATTTCAAATGTCAAACTCAAAGGTTTTGAATTTGATTGAGTTCTCAAGAGAAAACCAGTTTAGTAAGTAAAGAACTTGGGTGATCTATTAGTACCAGATAGATCTAGACTCTGAGTTTTCTCCATCTTAGACAGTGAAATTTCTGCTTCCCTTTTCAACTTTACAAACCAAAGATATTTATAGCATTAAAAGCTAGAATCATTTATTTGAAATTTATTGAAAAAAAAATTCTTGGAAAAAACCTAACAGATTTTAGTGCAAAACTGCTCCAATAATGCATTTAACAACTATTCACATATAGTCCCTCAAACACTGGCATGCTGCTCCCAGGCTTATGTCTAGCAAGCCTGGTTTTATCCCTCTCCCCCTTCAAATCTAGTTTATGAGAGGTGAGGAAGGCATAACCCCTTCTATGCAATGTCATCTGCACTATTAGCATGGCATGTCCACTCTCTTTGAGAAGCTGGAGGCAAGGTGGTGAGGATGTTTGAGTTTGATAATATGAAATATTTCTTGTGATATATAAAGAAATGATATTGGATGCTCTTTATGTATCCCTGTAAAGAGCTGTAACAGCCTTGAATATGCTTTAATTGGGAAGTTTTATCAGCTCGATGGACTGCTCTGTTTAAGAAAGAGACCATTCTGTTTAAGGTATCCAGATTGGTATTTACTTTGAAGGAACACCAGGGACCCAAATGGTCTCACTGTGCATTTGGTATCCAAAAAAAATGGTACAGAAAAGAAATAGTACTACAAGTCTGGATTCTCACCCCACAAACTGAATTTGTATTGGCTAAAATAACCAAGAGGGAAATTTTAAAGAGAAGGGCAGAAACAGATCATATGGTAAGCAAAAGAGGGGGGACAAGAAATATGCTCAGAAAGCACCTCAATTATATGAGGTCCACAGGGTGAAGGTAGGAGATAATTAGTATCATTTTCCACCCTAGGAAATGTCCCTTACATGACTGAGGCACTAAAACAACTAATTAGGAACCTTCTTCTTAAGTATGGTTTAATTTTACAATTTATTAGATTTAGCTGCTGAGACTTTCAGTTGAGTTTATAACCTGTTAATTAAGACTTTCCCCTTTGCTTTGCAAGAGTAAACATGTTATTTTTATTTTTTTAAGCTTGTCTCATTTTACAGACTAATTTAACTCATTTAGCCATGTTCTTACTTCCAAAAAGAGACTGAATACAAGCAAAGTGAAATACACAGGGCAGTCCTTTTGGAGCCTGCAATGAGTCTGGAAAACATAGGAGCTGTTTTCCGTAAAGCTGTGAGTCAGCCTGAAAGCAGCAAGATTCTGGGAGAAATTCTCCTTGGTGAGCTTAATCCAAGGAGCAGGCTTGTCCTTGCAAGATGAGCCCTGGCTTCAGGCAGCTCCCAGCTATCGCAGGTAGCACTGGCATTTGGCTTTATATCTTCCAAACTGAGGGCTGAAGCACTGGTTCGGCAGCATGCAGCTTCCTGCTGCATGCCAGCTTCAGCTTTCACACCCCGCAGAGCAGGTGCTCCAAGAGCTAATGGAGCTGGAGATTTCTGAAGTGCCCGAACAGAGCCATATGCTGTCGAACAGTTTGTCTCAGATTCATTTCAGCAGGCTGATGAAAGCAGAGACATATTTTCTGCTCTGAGAGGCTCTCTCCAACTGGTAGAGCTTGTTGCAACCTTTGCAGAAGGGCCTGGATGAACTGCCACAGCCGCGGGGAACGAGAATGATGGAAAGCCAAATAAATGGCTTATTTTACATTGGAAAACACCCATGGTTTCAAACTGCTTTATTTGCTGGAAACTCTGAAAATAACTTTCTGTAGTGGCACCAGGCTCAGTCCTCAGTCACAAAGACAGAAACAGGTGTACCACCAGAAAGTTTCTTCTGCCAGTCTTCTCCTCATCTTGCACCAAGCACAGCAGTTTGACCAAGCTCAAAAATATTTTGGAGGCAGGTGCGGATCAAGTCCTTCCACTTTCCTGTCTGAAAAAACACTTTATACCAGACAGTAAAATAGGTGTCAGTGAGCAAGTTTTAAACAGACTATCACTACTGTCAGAAAACAGAGGCCAATTTTCTTTAGAGAGCACAATATCTTAAGAGACATAAACATATAATGCAGTTTATTCAATGCTCTGACTCATGAATATATACAGGAATAAAGAAATCTTATTTTTCAATTTGATTCCAATGGAGAAGCCACTTTCTGCTCCCAAGTAGCCTGAGGATATATAATCAAGCAACCAAAATCACTTCTGAGACAGCATGCTATCAAACATGCTACACATCCAAATTTGATAGTGAATATTCTTTAGATTGCTTAACAAAACACCTTGAAATGTGTGAAATTCAAAACTATTCTGAAAAGGCATGTTTGAACAGTGCAGGAGAAATAAAGAGTTGGTTTCTACTGCAAGAGCATAGCTCAAAATGAATGATTACACAGTGGGACACCTTTCTAATACGGCAACAAATAGAAAACAATCACTGTGATGTAACACCTGCCTGCATGAAGCCCCTGAGGTATTGAATTTGCTTAGCAATATTTTGTTTACTTTATTGCAAGCATATGTTAGGACTAACTTAAGTATAGTAGCTTTCCTTAAGCTAGAGAAAAAAATGTATTATCCCATGAACTCCTTTCCTTTGGAGGAGGATTTTCCTTTGATTCTCTGGGATTTTTAGGTGAATGGAGAGGAATGCCTGTATGAAATGATCTTCTCAAGTGACTCTGGGATGGGATATGATTAGAGAGCCCGTTCAGAAGGGACAGTCAAGGAAGGAGGGTCAAGGAGGTTGCCCTCTATGTAGAAGAATGGATTGACTGCACAGCGCTGTCTTTGAGAAACTAGTGACAACTGACTTGGAGAAAGCTAAGGTACTCAACAATGGTTTTGCCTTGGTTTTCAACGGTAATCTCTCTTCCCACATATCTCAAACCCCTGAACCTCAAGGCAGGGACTAGGCGAATGAAGTCCCTTCCATTGTAGAAGATAAGCTTCAACACCACCTGAGGAACCTCAACATACACAAGTCCATGGGACCTAATGAGATACATTCCAGGATCCTGAGGGAATTGGCTGATGTGGTTGCCAAGCCACTCTCTGTCATATTTGAAAAGTCATGGCATTCAGAAAAAGCCCCCAGTGACTGGAAAAAGGGAAACATCATACCCACTTTTAAAAACAATAAAAAGGAGGACACTGGGACCTACTGGCCAGTGAACCTCAACTCTGTGCCCAGTAAGATCATGGAGCAGATCCTCCTGGAAGACATGTCAAAACATATAGAAGACAGGGAGGTGATTAGAGACAGCCAATGTGGCTTCACCAAAGGCAAATCGTGCCTGACTAAACTAGTGGCCTTCTATGATGGAGTCACTGCATCAGTGGACAAGGGAAGAGCTACAGATGTCATCTACCTGGACTTCTGTAAGGCCTTTGATGCAGTCCCCCACAACATTCTAAATTAGAAAATATGGGTTTGATGAATGGAATAGATAATAAATTGGCTGGATGACTGTGTCCAAAAAGTTATAGTCAATGGCTTAATGTCCAAGTGCAAACCAGTAACGAGCAGTGTCCCTCAAGGGTCCGTACTGGGACCTGTACTATTTAACATCTTCATCAATGACATAGAG
>VYZW01001441.1:5046-15804 GCA_013401315.1 Balaeniceps rex | reverse complement strand
CTTCAGATACACTCTATTTGATTGAATGACTGGCCACTTACTCCTTTCTATTTAAAATGCAGATACACAACCTGGGGTAGAAAAACAATCAGTTAATAGAAAGCCTACAAATGAACTTCTATACTAGAGTGACGAAGCACTGTAATGAACAAAACTTCTTATTTTAAGTACAAATTAAGAAATATTTTGCTCTAGAGAAACAGTGCAAAGAAAAGTGTAGGAGAAAAACACCTTTGCTATAGTATGATTTAAAGAGTCGTTATACCCCAGGGACCAGTGATATTTCCTGTTATGCTAGCACAATTTTATTTAACAGAGGCACACCTGGATTTGCTTGCTCCTCTTCAAGCTAGACATCATGATTCAGAGAACATGGGTTTTGAAGGTCTCCCCAGAGACATACCAACAAGACTGGCTTTTCAGCGAACGATCCCTTCATCGGAAACTTGGAAGGAGTCTTAACGCGCACACCCACATGTGAAGCCTTTCAGAAGACCTCAGGGCTGACAGTGGGATCTTCAGAGAGACAACACACTGCTGAGAGCAAGAGTGACTGCAACATAACAAACTTTCTTCTTGGGCCACAGTACATTTTTTACAAACATTAGCAAATCATCACAGCACACCTCTTCATCTTTGCATGTTTTAAAAATTAAGAAACTGACACTTAATGCGGTTAAATGAGTTTACTTACAGGAGGTCAGAGCAATAGTTTCCCTCCCTTCCCATGCTGTGGCTCCACAGCTAGGTGTAGTATCCTCGCTAGTCACGTCACTTTTCAGAAGAACGTCTCTAACTTACTAATACTGCCATCACCTTTCTGGTTTACCCAAACCCAGTTTAATCTGGTTACTTCTCATTTTGACTACTGACTACTGAACTACTAACAAAGCCTAATTCTCCCCTGCGTTCCCCATGTAAAATGGCACTTAATTCAAAGATAAGAAAAGGAACTATAGACCATACAATTACTTTTATGAGGAAAAAAAAAACCTAAAACCACTCTTTCAAAGAGCTTTTTCATGTTTTCTCCATCATATCAACGCTTTGAAAATATACAGTGCTACACAGCTGCTATTACAATTACTGTATCTAAAACCAAGCTATTCAGGTTACCATAGAAAAACTCATTCAGAAAAAAGATAAATCACAATACTCTAGTCCTATAAAAAACACACTCTTGAATGTTTTTATGAACTGGTTTCACAAAATACATACACATAACTGTGACACACAGAGGCCAACTAAGACAGCACATTAATATTCCATTTCATAATATTGATGAGTCAATAATAATATTCACAACCGACCTCCTATTTCCTAGGTGTGCTACCATTGCTACATTTTCCTAAGCTAGATATATTTTACTGTGACGTATTTTGCATTTCTTGTTTCAGTTAAGTAGGACTCTATATAGATCTAACAATGGCAAAAATAAGCAGATGAATGGAAAAGTGTCACCTCTTTAATATATCCACAATAGATGGATGATTATTGTGTTGCTTGGTGAACTCTTCCTATGTAAGAAATAGCAGACCAGTATAAACTAACATAAGCAGATTTATAACTACTGGATGTAGGCAGTAGGTGAAATATTGTCCCTATGGAATGAAAAACTAATTTTTCAAATTGCTGACCTTCAGAACTGCTGATAACTACATCTATTTATACCTCTAGGTTTACAGCATATGAAAGAGAACTTCAACTTGTTGCCTGGCACATGCACCTTTAGACTCTATATTCTCTTTTTTGTTCTGGAACAGATGAAAGAAAAAAATAATAATGAAAGTTCAAAAGAAGCAAACATTGCATTGTAGATAGCTCTTTAAATCTTCAAAGCTAAGAAATTATTAGGAATTAGAAGCATTTAAATAATAAAATTCAAGTTAAAATCATTTATTTTGCCAGCTTTTAAAGGCGTTAGTTAACTTCATTCTCTAACATTTAAATTTGTTTTTCATAGAATTAAAAAGGATCTATGATACTTTCCCTTCTATTTTTACATCCTCAGTCTACACATACACAGACTGCATCTTCCTATGGAGTTATCAATGCAAGACAAAGCACAGCAAAGCAAAACAAAAATACAATAAATACTGCTTGCCTTGAAAGAGGAAAATCAAAGAAAAATTCAGTACCTGATGAACCCCTTTCCCTATTGCTTCAAAAGTAAGAGTACACCATGGAAGAAAGCACTCTGTTTTCTCATTTAATTCAGTCGGTAAGCCTCCCAAGGGGAAAGGATGTCTGACTTACGAACTAACGTCTCGGGAGTTCTCAGAATTCTCCAAGTATTTAGTTGCTTTACTCTCCTTGTCCTTCATCCCTGAACATCACATAATAAGGTTAAAAAACAGCCTGAGTCTTGACAGGCAGGTTTACGTGTGCGTTAAACCGCTATGGCTTTCATTTCTTGCTTTTCACATGGCAAATGGGGATTAATTATCTATATCTTTAATGGTGCTAAAATGTGCTTAGAAATAATATCTGAAAAAATCAGTCAGAACCTAACAGCGAGAATGCTTCTGTTCAGTGCTTTTTCTTTTGCAATGTAAAACCACTTGCTGTAGAGACCTAGAAGTGACTTCATTTTGGGGGCGTATTTTTGTAGTGCAGCGGTGCAACATTTGTTTGGTTTGACTTTTAAATTTGCTTTCAGATATTGAAAAGTTCTTCATTTCAGTGGCATTAATTTTCATTTTAACTGTAAAGTAAAATTCCCATACATTTATCATAATCCCATGAAATTTACTTCTCTTTCTAAGGAGACCTTTCTTTACTTCCCTTGTATAGATTGTCTCCACCTGCTTACAAATATTTAATAGCAATCAATAGACACTAGAAGGCTAGGTGCCTTCCTTTCTGCAGAACAGAAAATATGCAAAACATGTTCTTGCCCTTTGAGACACTATACACCAAGAAGGCTTTTTGAGCATGCTAAATGAACTAAGATGATCAGAAACGTTCAGCTCAAATTTCCCATGAAGAGCTACTACATTTGCAACACCCTTTATTATCCTATTCTCACCTTTCTCAGGGTTTGTGGGGTTGAAGGTGGCATTTCTGACTGACCATCAAAAGCAGCAGGGAGCCAATGGAAAGGAAGGAATCCATTAAACCTCTTATACTCATCACATAATGCTAAAACAGCATTCCTTCCCTTGTTTCATCTGCCACCACTTAATAAGAGGGCTGAGGAGTCTCTGTACTTTGCTGTTCAAAGCTAAGAAGATGATCAGGAGAAAGCCCTCCCTGAACCTTACCAGTCCTTTTCATCTCTGCAAGTCAAAAGGGCAAATTTATTTGTTGTCAGACAGGCTATTTCTCCCTGCCTTCAAGCACCTCCTTCTTAAAATACAGGGGGGGAGGGGAGCAGAGAGGGAAAAAGTAACTGTTTTCCTGACATTCAGCAAATCCCTGGTTTTCACACAGTCCTCTCCAAAACTGTGTTCTCTTTGCAGGTCTTCTCAATGAAACAGGGATGGTTGGTAGGTCAAGGAGCTGCAAAGAGTAAAAGAAGGTCAGAGAAGCCACGAGAAAGGAAAATTGCAGCAGAAGGGGCACTGTCATGGAGCAGGGGGGTCTAACTAACAGTACAAGCCATCCATGGGTGACCGTCACTTAGAAAGTTCATGCGATGAGCAGTCTGCAGGCATGGGGAGTGAAAAGCACATCCCAAAAAACAAGTACACAGGATATGGGGCACACTTCAGCCCACAAAATGCCTACACAAATGCCCATGACGTGCTAGCATCTGGCCCCCAGAGTACATCACTACAGTTGAATAAGATAATTCAGCAGTAAGGTTTATACTCCATAGCAGGTGCTTCACAGCATAGACATGACATGGGCATGAAACCATGACACCATGCGGAATCCCTTACATGAGAGACCACGGAGGTAGGGAGGACGCCATTCTGGGAATATACACTTCAGTAAGGGGCTGAAACTGAAGAAGTTAGATGGACAACATAAATGAAAGAAAAATTTAAAAGGAGGCAGGGAAACGTTTCTGCCATTGCCTATGAAGGTTACATACAAGATACTGCTTAGAGAGAGCTTCAAAAGACAACAGATGGTGTTTACACGATTTCAGTCCTACTTGACTCTTTTATGGATATATCACTTATCTATTGCTCCATTTGCCATGTAAACAAAGAATAAAGGAAGAAGTTTAAATACTTGCTTCGATTGTGCATTTTCTTTTTGGTATTGAAATGGTTGCTTTTCATAATTTCATACTTCAGTTGACTCACTGTGATACTCATTATGAAATAATAAAACTATGAAATAATGAGTTATACAAAACACACATTTCTGCAATGGTCCCTTAAGACACATGCTTGGGGCTAGACATAAAATCACCTTTCTGTTTAGAAGGCTTTGACAGAATTATATTTAAAGTTGAATAATTTCTTCTAAATTGTTTGTTAATGCATCAATACACACAAAACCACGAGGGTTAAAATGGTACGCTTTTATTCTTTCCCCATACCCTCTCTGCAGAAAAGTCTATAACATGCATTTGAAGTGACAGTATGTTTACCATCATATACTAAATAATTTCAAATTACCATCTGCATGTGGACATGTATACATGCATATTTCACACTTCCAAGAAGACTTGTTATATATGTTCTGGTATAATAATATTTGTAATCCTAAAAGAGTTTCCTTTTCTATATGAAACAATTTTCCCTCTCTGCCTCTACTGTATTAGGACAGATCCCACAGTTAAAAGAAAAGAAAGCAAAGACAGAAGAAGAAATGCTGCTGGCTGATTTGAAGTTACTGAAGAACACTGTCTAGGATGGACCCATAATTTCACCTGCTAGGGAGATCCTAGATGCAGAGACCCTCTGCAACACACGCAGTCAAAGGCAGTTTTCCTTCCTAGCAACTGATATCATAACATGTCAAAAAGTCTAATAATTGATTGTGGGGAAGAAGAGAGACGGGAAACCGCATAGTTTTCTTCACCTCCTCCTGACATCGTGGGAAGAGCTGAATCCATGGGCTCTCTGCTGTGCTTCCAGCAGGGAAGGGCATATTCAACCATCCCCTCACCTTGGACAGCGGCTCAAAGCCACGGTTTATTTTTAAACACTTTAATAACAGTAGGCTGCAATAACCTTCTGAGGTCTCAATGGGTCTGATCCAGCGTGTGTATCTGACAGCATGATAACTAACACTGCCTGCGCAGTTAGTAACACTCAGAGATACTTTGAAGTAAACTTGATTGAAGTACACCCGCCAAGCGCTAGGTGCGTTTTGAAGGCAACCCCTCAGGCTGTGGCTTCTCACTCCTCCTCTGCCCAAAGCATCGGCTCAGTGAGCGGGCTCTGAAGCAGCTGCAGCTGAAGCACGGTGACTGTTAATTGTGGATAGAAAAAGCCACTACAAGTGCCAGGGGAAGAGGAAAATCTCTGAAGTCTCAGGCATGGGGAGCTGCTAAAGGAGAAACACAAAATAGCTTTAAGTCGCGTTATTTCCTCTCATAAAGCACAAAGAGAGCCGGCACCACTGTATGTAAAATGAGTAACTGCAAGAAAAAAAATCTAGTTTGCACTCATGCCATTGATAATAACTTGGTTTGCACAAAATACATGACCCTACATATTCTGTGAGCAGAGGAAGGCTTGTTAAAACAAAATCCATATTTAAATCCACAAAGAAGGGCAATTCAGACTTAGGGCTCCCCTGAGAATGTCATTTTATAAGGCACTTTCACACCAGTCAACTTCCAGCCAGTTTCCTCTGTAGAGAAAGGAGCACTATCAAGGAATCACTCTTTCTCTCCACTTACTACATAAGGTTCCTCAGAAGACTCTCCTCTGAATCTGGCTGTGGTTTCATGAGAAGCACTGTCCTTCTGACTTATATTTTCCCGTCTCACATGCTTTTTAAGTCATCCATTTTCAAATCCAACTCACAGCACAGCTGCACAAAGCTTTGTGGCAAAACAGCAAAGGAAGCGACGCGGGAGGGGAAATGCTGGGTTGGTGACAAAGCAGGACTACCACAGGCCAATATCACACATATGGCTTTGTCTGATAAAACCTTGGCTGCGGCTGGTTAATGAAATGCCTGAATTTGGGTGATGAAATCTCCTCTCTTCTTCCACCCCACACCTTAGTGGTTAGGGGTGGCAAATAACACAGCAACCTCAGGGCAAACAGGAGTTGCTGCATTAGGAGCCTGCCTCTCACTGCAGCCAACCTCTACAGTCCCTATGGCTTTCCACAGCAACGCACATCCTGAAACACCCAGTCAACAACAAAAAACTGAAGAGTCATATTTCAGTAATAAATACCAGAATAATCAATCTGCCACAGAATGATTAATGCTCCTTGTGCAAAATATTGAGCATGTTACATTCCCTATGCTGACAGGGATGCTAAACGCTGTGTTTGCCCCTACAACAAGCACCTACAACCAGTGAGAAATAATAATTGTCAAAAGGAATATGATAGAAGAGGGTTCATGAACAAAAAAACATAACCAGACTCTTCTTCCCTCCAGGACAAACCAGATATGATTGTGATCAGGAGTCACAGAGGTCTGAGTCCTGATTTTATAGAGTGAAAGCATCATCATTTTGCCAGGCTCTAAGCAGAAGAGATGGAAGGACAGAAAACCACAAACAAAATCTCTCTGAAAACTGCACAGGGCATCACACGGTGATTTTAAAAAGACAATTATCTTTCCCACTGCTTCATGCAAGGCACCTTTCCTTAGGTCTAGATGTGGGGAGATAACGAACGCTCACACAGCTCCTTTGGGTTTCAGTGCTAGCTGCCAACACTCAACACATTCAAATTGGAGCCCTTCAAATTGGAAATGGACAGCCAAAGCTGCACCTTTTTCATTTTACTTCACGCCACTTCCAGCATCTAAGGTATCACCTCAGAGGTTGTTGACTCCCCTTAGCTGTACAACTGGAGATGGGACGGAGGAAAGAAAGATTATATTTTTCCTTGCTAATCAAATTCTGTACGGCTTTAATTTGCATCAAAACAACTTTTCATTGATGAATAAAGAGGGAATATTTAAACACAGAAATAATCCAGCTCAAACAGCTTATTCCAGCAATGCAAAGTGACAGCATATGCACACATATAATCACATGGGAAATAATAATAGTACGTCCCAGTGCACTACATAGCATAAGAAGGCCAACTGCCCAAGGGATATGTCAAGAATGATTTATTTGTATACAGGGCTCTCCTTCCATGTGTCACCGCCTGATTTCTTCAATGGAATCACCAAAACCTCGGTGGAAAAATAGCTATAGCTTCTTTCCCTTACCTTATCTCTTGTCATTTGAAAATGACTTTAATAGTCCTTTAAAAGAAATATAGGATCTTTCTCAGTAGTTGAAAAATTGGAGGAAGCTGTTTAAAAATACTTTGCTTCTAACTTACATTCACACACACATAAGCAGATAAAGTGTTTAGATTCTACTGAAAATATCAGTATTTTGATTTGAAAAACACATTGCTAATTCAGAAACTGATTGATGGCTTTTCTTGTCCCGTCCTGTAGATATTATCTCATATAACCTTATGTCTCAATATTGTCCAACTTTTGCAAGGTGATTGTTTTGCTTCTGTATATCCATTATATTATTTCAAATCAGTCATATGTATAGGTAATGCATCCATAGATAGTAGTCACAAAGCTATTATCTTCTTCTCCTCACAAGACTACTCTCTTCTTACTATCTTCTTTTACTACTTTGTTTCCTACATCCTCCACTACAACTTCCCTGGAAAGTTTAAAGGAATCAGTATCTACTGGAAAAGGAACTGAAAAACAGACAACATAAATGACTAGTGGTATCACCTGGCTTTCCCTGTAAGAATTGCTTCTGAAGAGGGTGGTTAGTCAGAACTTTGCCGAAGATTTAGCAACACTATCTGCCGTGTGAGCTTTATCCAATGCACAGGAGCAAGCTGAGTATGAAACAATGCTGCCTCATCCAGTGGTCTGACACATGAATGGATATTGTGTTTTCAGATCTCCAGTAGTATCAACACTTAAGAAATCAGAATTCCTCCAAAGGCAAAGGCAGTGCTCTTGAAAAGGATCCTAACTGTTACCATTACTGCTGGACTTCAACAGTTAGTCCATCCTCCCTGTCACCTTCCTGTGTTCTACCTGCCACCAAAGCCCTTAATGACACAATCCTGTTTCTCATGCTATTTCTAGACCTACTAAAATTTTGAAAAAGTAAAAGTTCTTACAAAATTTCCAGGTGACTTTTGAAGATCAGTGAGCTTTAACTTTGGCCTGGCACGGTTTTGGAAAAATTAACACAAACATTATGAAGCAAGACCACCTATTATATAAAAAATATGAGATGGTACACCATTACGGTGAAACAGAACAGTTTGCAAGAATACAAAGTCAATCTTAAGACACTCAATTAAAGTGGGTCTGTATGAAACACATATCAGTAGCATTCAATGGCATAGATGACAAATGCGTTAAACAGCTTTGTTTTCGCCAATTTTCTTGTTACTATCAAGGGAAATGAGGACAGAAATTATACACAGACTCATAAAATGACATAACATTGACCACATTTTGACCTAGTCAAACAATGAATAGAAATGTTCAATACTTGATACAACACAGCATTTTTAAACAGGATGCATTTGGTATTCCTGTTGATCTGCCTACATTGTGCCAGAGATACAAGCAAACTATTGCTATTATTTCCTTGACAGCATCAAAATTGTCATCAAAGGAGTCCTTGGTCAACAGGCAACAGCAAACCTGATGAGAGAAGCTGCACGTGTTGAAGCATGTGTCCAAGTCAAAGGGAAGGAGCAACAGTGCTCCTCTATGAAGTGAGACAGGTAGATACACAAGAAGCTACAGTCCAAGCGCCACACAGTGAGTGCAGAAGGTATATGCTGCAGCACATAGCATAGCTTAGCCACATGGGAGCTGGAGAGTTTCTTGATTCCCAGCACAGATTTTAAAGGTTTGTTCAGCAAGGGAGGAGGTGGGATGTACCAGAAAATCTAAAGGCAGAAGAAACCCAGCAAACAGAGGAAGACACGGCATTATTCAGACAGGCAGTGCAGAGACAGAGCTCTTTGGATGTGAAACGTACTGAAAGGTAGAGGTGGGAATTTCTACATAAGGACCCATATCCAACGTACTTCTAACATTACTTTAACAGTATATTTGACACAGTATGATTAGGTAGTGACAGATTTATTTTAGCAGTACCAATTACTGCCATTCTCCACGCTAAACCGCAGAAAAGAAACCAAAGATACAAACGTTCAGTCGGGTTTGGTGATAAGCTAGAGTTATGCAGGGTAGAGGATTTCATGTCTTATATGTTTTCAGTTTGCCTACAGAAAAAACACTGCACTCATTTATCATCAGCCAAGTTGCATAAAGGAGAACAAAAGCATAAACGATCATCAAGCATTTTGATTTTCAAAATGTTGCGGCCACAGGCCTCTCTTGCAAATTTCATAACCTGAGAAATTTTCCACCCATATTAGATAAGCGAGACAGGGATGATTATGCATTATACAAATTTCATTAGACAAACCTCTAGAACAAACTATACGTTCTGAGCTAATGCCTTTTAATCACAGGCCTGCATCAGCAACTAGGAAAAATCACCCAGCTGGAGAGAATGACTGGGGTATGTGCCAGAAGACTCAGTCCCCAAAAGTCACCTTGCCTCCTGCCCTGCACAGGCTGAGCTGAAGAGGGTGGGAAAACCTGCCCTGAGCCCCTTAAAAACATGTGAGCTGCTGAGGCCAGCAGCAATTCATTCCTGCAAGGCTCCTGATGCTCTGCAGCCCCACAACAGTCAGTCTGGAATCAGTTTTGCCTCCCTTCTCCCTATCCCCAAATAACCTGAAAAGGTTACCTGGAAGCCTGAAAATAAACCAGATGCATGCAGCTCTCCGAAACATGCATACACCACAGAGATTATGCCAAGGGCTAGCACTATAAATGTACGACAGTCAGGATGCAATCAGGAACAGGTTTGCTTTATTCATAACAAGAACCACAGCATCTCACCATGCAAATGTGAATCTATGCTGAAGAGAGAGGTAGTTTGTGCAGCATTAGTTACGCTTAATAAGTCATTTCCCCCTCTTCTTGAGCTCTTTTTAAGAAGCTTGGGAGAGACATCTGTTCATTTTGTTATTTGACTGCTGCTAAGCAGACAATAAGGACTTGTAAATACTCATAAATACTGCAGTTATCAGTTCCTCTAAATACAGTTACGAATTGCCACCAAATCAGTATGGAAGACTTCAGAACCTACAATTCAACTACCTAAACATCAAGTTCTTTCTCTCCATAACTACCGGGGCTCGTTCAAATACAAAGACATGTAAACCTAGATCATTATCTAAATGATATCTAGGCTTTAATTAATTTTGTTTGTTCATTTTTCAATATATACTGTCCTTGCATTTAAAAGGGCTCTTTATTTCCCTGATAAATATGAAATATTTCACATAAAGAAGAAAAATAAGCCTGTATGAAAGTGACATTTCTTCAGAAATAATCAATTGTATGAATCTTACAGTTTTAGAAGCCCTTCTATTACACAGGAAGATGCAAATTAATGTGTCACGTTAGTGAGGTACATGTGGAAGTAAAAAGAGGAAATGGCCAATTTTTAAGAAAGAGCTGTCATATTCAGAAGAAACAAAGTAGAACCCTCCATAAACTATTTAATGCACATCCTAAATATATGAAATTAAAAGA
>VYZW01001440.1:5716-23793 GCA_013401315.1 Balaeniceps rex | reverse complement strand
TTGTTTTAAAATGTGTTTTGTGTGTGAAGCTTAGTTGCATTTTTCAGTCCTATAAATTACACTCTAAACCTATAGGGCATGTGTGAAAAAAAGTTATTTTTCTGGGGGGGCATTTATGAAGATATTTTCTTGGTGTTACTGATGTATACTTAAGAATTATGCTGACTTCCTTAAAAAAAATCAATCTGCTTATTTGACTGTAATCATTATTGATTTTTGTCTCTTTTTTTTTTTTTTTGGAGTGTGATGCAAGACCAAAGCCATCACTTTCACTATCATGTGGCAAGGTACAGGGATGCTCCAGTGAAGCATCTGCTTTTCTAGATAGATTCTATGAAAGGGAAAATTCTGTCTNATTGTACTCCTCTTAGAAAAATACAGTCTTTCTGAGCTGTAAAGTGAGACATGCAGAACAAACTACCCCGAAGTATTTGGAGCAAATGATAACAGTGGGATGAACTATACTTACAAAAACCCCTAGTATTATTCTTTATATACTTTGTTGGTTCGCACAAGGCCATATTTCCTGAGCTCTTTTTCACATTCAAAAAAACCCCAACCAAAACCCCCAAAAACCATAAAGAAAGCCAAGCCAAATCCTGGATGCTGTGCAATTTAGCTGCTTTCAATTTCCCTGAAAGGGGAATAACCCCTCACTCAAATCCACTTCTTGTTTATCTTAAACCTCCATTTAGGAAGCATTTGTAATAGGTGTCACATATTGCTCCGTTTTAAAATCAAGTGAACTTCAGTGGGCAAGTGTGAAACAGTCTTCACTCACTGACTGAAAAATTCCCTCATAACCTGTTATTCTGATGTTCTTTGTACTGAAGCTGTGCTTTCACATCTTGTGGGCTAGACTTTAAAAAAATCTTTTTAAAAGCCCTGAAGTCCTATGCCTGTATTAGCCTTATCACTGAACTATTTCAGGGACAATGTTCAGAGTACCTCCCTTAATCAAAAGTACAGGAAGAAACAGCTCTGATAAAAATCCACCCTTGGTCTCCAAGCAGATAGCAAGGAGCAATCAAAGCACAAGAGGACAAGCTTAGTCATTGCTGCCCAGTTCTTCAGTGGTTTACCTACGGTCTTTATCTATTATAACTGAACTTGGAGCCCCTACGAACTACTGTGATTAACTTTAGGACTTACGGACCCTGGGTTAACCACCCCTTTGCCCTTCAGCAGCCAGAGATGTCCAGCAAAGGCATCTGTAATGAGCCATGGCAATGGGAAGATGCACGCCCAGGGCTCCCAGTGAACATGGCAGCTCAGATGGAAAGCTAGCAGGCTCCCATTTGGGTTACTGGTACCCGGTCACAGCTTAAAATTGCCTTTTCTAAGCAAAGCACTTTGATTTAGTACATGACAACACACCCTCATGCACTAACAGAAGTAAACTAATTTGTCACACGTAGGCTATAACAACAGCACAAAGCATGGCTGCTCTTTCATCTTGTTACGAAATCTAGATTGCCAGAGTCCTTTCCCCAAAGAAAGGGTAATGGATAACTAGTCAGCCAGCCTGCAAGTTTTACCAGAGCTTAAACTTCAACTTCACAAGTTTTCTTCATTTGTCTGCATGCCAGCTGTCCAGTTTGCTGAAATTAGAACAAAACAAGGACAAATAATTTCCTAGGTATTTATCTTTACATGGTTTGTTTTAGTTAAGTAATATTAGGGAGATATACAGGAGGACTGTGCAGGCAGTTGTGTGAGAAATTTATATGCTTAATTTATGTGTGTTTTGTTGTTTTTTTTTTTTTTTTCCCCAGCTGCACATCTATTTCACTTTGCGTGCCTGTGCTTTCAGACATCCAATAAACACGACACTTTTCTTTATTCATATAAATATACCTCAGAATGGCATAGCAATTAATTTATATAGTAGGTAAGTTGATTTGATGCAAAGTTGCCAAATGACAAGGAAAACATATGTCCCTGGATAAAAGCTATGCAGCAAAGTGAAAGCATTTAGTTGTTCAGCATAATTACTGTCCTGAATTCTTAGAATAGTGCTCTGCTTATAGATCATGGCTGGTATAACATCCCTTGCCCTCTTTAGGTCCAAGCTACTTCAATTTTGTCATATGAAATCCTGTATCATATCTGTTTGCAGTCCCACTCCACATGTGATAAAAATGTGCATCTTCTTTATGACAAGTCTTTGTCTGAGTCTACATCTTTATTTTGTTATTTGGGTTTTCATGTTCCTATGTGAGCAAAGCTCAAAGCTGACCCCTTAGGAAATCGGTCCCTTGCTTGTAAAGCAATTTGATACAAAACTAATCTAAAACTTTTTATTTTATTCACTAATTGTATGTAGCTGTCTGGTGGCTGGTCAGGATGAGATTAAATTGCTAGGCAAAAGTCCCATCAGTGTGAGTGATAGCAGTGTACTGGAGGTTGTCATTGCATATAACTCTTTATCCTTAATGAATACCAGGATGAACTTTAAAGTCAGGTTCTAATGAAGTAGTAGCCACAAGATAAGCGAGTAAGAACAACAAAAAAGGAGAAGAAGAAAAAAGGTTTTCATTAACACTATTCAAGAATGTCAAAGGTGTTTTTCATTTGAAATGACAGGTTGGCAATCTGTAGTTCACTGCTGACAAGCAGAATTGCAAGTGTTTTAAAACTGAGCAGGTTTTGAAATTGTTGATTGTCTAAAACTCAGTCTGGTTTGTCTGTAGCACTGAATAAATTCATTATTTACTGTTAAAAACTATGTAGACTGACAGTTAATTTTTTCCAAAAAAACTACATCAGAGAAAGTGAGTGTTACCCTTACCATCTGGCTTTTTAAATACTGAAGAGAAAAGAAAGTTAGAGCTACAATAAGTGCCCTGTAGGTAAAATCCGGGCGTTTTTCAATGGCTCAGGGGATGGTAGGTGTAACATGAACTGTAGTGCATAGTACGAGAGAAGAATTGAAGGCTGAAGGTTAGCAATGGTGTTTTGTGACAGTGCCTGTCTGACAGACGCTTAGGGCAAAAGAAGAAGGTCATTGATCTAAAGGTCAGTTGAAATAGGAATGCCTGTATTTTCCTACCACTTGCTTGTGTGAGATTTGGCATTTTAATTCTTTGGTAAAGATCTTTCTTTTAATCCAGCTTTCTAGCAGAAGTTAATACTGAATATTTTCTAATTTTTTAATGTATATCTAAAGGATATACTTATAAATATATTTCTGAATAACTATTAATTTGAATATAAATTCAAATAATTGTTAATTCAAATATAGCTTTATATAGGACATGTAATAAAAACATGAGATATGTATGTATACTATTTAAAGGACAAACATATATTCTTTCATTTGCCTAAAATAATTAGGAGACAATGGAAATTGCCACATAGGTTCCTTTGAAAGCAGGTTACGTGTTAATTTATTGTTGTTACACTAATATTTATGTGATAACATATTGGCTTTAATGTTCTTGGTACAATGATGACAGAAAGATTTTTACCTCTGCCTCCCACTGTGATCTTAGATTAGAAGAAAGAGGAGAATGAAGCATACATGAAGGTTAGCTTGTGGGACAGATTCCAATAAAATTGAAATGATGCTATTTGTTGGTAAAAGCTGATAGAATAAGAAGGTATAAAATTTATGATGTTTTAATTTGTAACCTGAGGGCTGAAAAGAATGGTTTCATCCAGAAAAAGATGAGTAAGAAGAAGATAAAAAGAAATGGTTTAAATTTTGATTTTGAACTATTATATTTAGAATCTTGCCTCAAAATAATTAACACCAATTTTAAAATCTCTCAAAAAAAATAAAGACTGGAGGAACATATTCTTTCTGGTTCAAAATTTATATATTTCTTTTCTTTTGTATTTTTTTACTTTTTTGGTTTTGTCAACTAATTTCATAGCAATAACTAGTACACAGTCAGCTTTCTGTTCAGCCTATGGGTGGCTGGGAGCCTGCTACTTCCTTCTTTCAGGCTTTGTAGTTAGCACTCACCTTTTCATTAGTTGTGTCTTCCCTGGGGCAACTCTTGAATTATATGGAAGCCACAGAACTTCTTTCTAAGGTCCAGAACTTCATTGATTGTCTGTTCTGTGTTTTCCCTCTCTACCCACCCCTAGTAATACTAGACCTGTGTTCTGGGATGCACAAAGACTAATGACTTGTTTCCATACTGAATTTACATTTTTGTTTTAGGAATACAGCTTCCTGGAAGGTAGAAATGTTCCACTCGGGAAATAAAGATTTCCAAAAGGATTTTTTTTTTAAATGAAGGAAATATGGAAATATTCAGGGAAATGAAATTTTTTTTGTTTTTTGTTAGCTATGGTTCAGAAAGTCTTAAGTGGACTCAGCATTACACTTTGGGAGCAAAACTGGCTCATCATTGATGTAGGAAAGTAAATAACACATAATCCATTAGTAAGAATATTTAAAGCTTGTAGAATCTTCTTTACTTACCCCAACAATTTTTATGGTCTTTTAAATTCATGCTACTCTGATTATGTTTGAATATCATTCTCCCAGTTGAGAGTACGAATATCAAATATTCAGTCACATCACCCCTCATTTTTATCTCCATTTCTCTCTTCCGTCTTCATCACTGGGTGGCAATGCTTCACACTTAATTTTTTGACCATACTTTATACTCCAAACTTGATGGGAGAGAGAATTTTGCTAAGTCATATGAGTTTCTCTTCATATGTGTTACATGAAAACTGATACAGTCATTTTGTCCCTCTACCTAGTAAATACATGCAGTGCAGTTTTTGTGGTGTTGGTATGAGCAAAATTTATGTACCCTAAAACCTAGCACCCTGCATATTTTTGCACTGTCACTAGGGTTAGATGTTTTTCCTAGTTCACCACGAGGTTTTTCTAGTTAGACGCTTTAAAAATGCATATTAAAGTACAAGAAAAAATATTGCTTAATCAAAATGCTTTTTCATGATCAGTACCTTCAAAACTCAAGCAATGCTCTCATTTACCCCAAAATCTGTAACTGACAGCACACCTGAACAGCAGTGAAGAAGAAAGTAGGTCATGCTGTAAACTCCTGTTGTTTCCCTAGCAGGAGTGTTCTGTGCCTCATTAATGTGAGTGCATGTTTTTGTTTGCTGCTATTTCTAATTATGTGCGATGGCTCACAACATCCTTTCAGAGTGACTAAAGTAGATGAAGGCTCTCCTTGGATGCTAATCTGAGCCCACACCCCTATTTCAAATTCTTTTTAAATTAGTCAACAGATTAAAAAATTATTTTGAGGTCAGCTAGGAGCCAGACATACATGCAGAGGTAAGAGACAGATGTGCCTGTGGAGTGTGTTGACTGCACAAGCCTTTCTTCTGTAGGATATCATGCTAAAAATGAAATGCAGTCATAAATACATTATGAATGTTCATAAATATGTTGTGAATGAGTAGTGTTGAGCTCTCTGCATATAGCAGTGTTTTATCCCATGAGCAACAACAGCAAGTCAGGTACTGAAGAGGTCTTCAGAAAAATGTTCCATTGAAAGAATGGACAAAACTTCAATATTCAGTATATCAGCAAAAAAATGATCTTTTAAACTTATTTCTCTCTGAGAAAGAGATGCTGTTTTTGTAGGAACTCCCCTTCAGTATTGTCATATGGGATAATTAATAGTGACATGTGCAGGTGAGCCTGACTCCTGGGACAAGGAATACATTTGCAATCTCTTGTCATGTCTGGGGCAGCCTCTCTGTACCTTCTCATGCCGTGGCTGGGCAGCTGCTGTGCTGTGTGGTGGAGCATGGTTCGTGGAGTGTGGTTCCTGGAGCCCTGCTGCAGAGCGTTCAGTAGCAGCCTAAGTTCAGCTTCCCTGAAATATTGCCTTCACTGCTTATACTCACCTATTTTCCTGGTTTGGCAAATGAGTAGTCTGGTGCAGTTGTCCTGCCAGCATCATACCTAAGTTCTGACTTTAAATTCAGATCAACACGAGGATTGATGGAACTTTATTTCTTTTTTTTTCTTGCTTCCACTACTTTTATTACAACAGACAAAAATCCAGTATCAACTGAATTTTTTCATTGGGAATATGGTCTGATGGTCCCAATAGACCAAATTGGTTCTGCTTAAAGCAGCAGCTGTCAATTTCTAAATGCTGTGTGCATTTTGTAGAGTTTGAATCTGCAGCCTGCTGCTTGGACCTCCAGGTGTTTCTGAGTTGAGGTTCTGCTTGGGCTTTAATTTTCCTGCAGCAGAGGCAAATATTGTGTCCTGAAAATTGTGGTGAGCTGGCAGCAGAAATAGGTGGCCTTGTTACCTGCTAGTCAGTATTTGTGATGCTGAAAGACCTGTGTTTCTTCATTGCCCATTGCCATCCCAGCTCCTGGGGAAAAGGCAACTTTAACAGTCTCAGTTGCTGAGATTGTTGCTGAGCAGTGTCAGCCTTGTTGAGTAGTGTCAGCCTTGCATGTCAACTATAAAGTTCACTAAACAACTAAAGTGCTTACACAAAAGAGAACCAGTGTAATCTAAGTTAGTAATCTCCATACAGTTCAATCTTTTACTCAATGTGAGCAGTCCAGTTTGCAGTATGGCATTTGCCATTAATATTGTTGAGAACAATTTCCCACTCTTTACCCTTATTATCTTTGTCTTCAAATCATCTTGAGACATTTTATTTACTCCTCTTCCAATGACTTCAGCTGACATCTAGGTCTGAGTGTTCAGTTGAAGGTGTGGCATTCAGTGCTTTTCCCTGCAGGGCATTAGAGCAAGACTTGACCTCCAATAAGGTCTTTTTGCAGCCAAAGCAATGTGTCAGATCAACAGACAAATAAATGCTTATGTGGAGTGATTTTTCTGAGGGGAGTGGGAATAAAAAAAATTCACTTGCCTGGAAAAGGTTGCCCTCTTCCCAAGAAGCTTTGATATTTTGCTTTTTTTCCCCTAAGTAAATGAGAAGTCTGAAGTTTTTGTGGAGAAAAATTATGAACTGTGGAAGGTAAGGAGCTTAAATTAGGCTCTGGGACTTAGGACAATAATTCTTTTGTTTAAAAAAAAAGTTAAAAGGTGGTGCCTTTATGCAAACAGTGGAATTTACAATTTGGAGACAAATAGCAGAAGTGTACCTCTAGAAAAGAAAGTAAAACTCACTATGTAAAGGCAGTTGATTGCTTCTCTTTGCACATCTGAACCACTTCAACAATTCCATCACATTTTTATGACTAAATAAACTGCTTTTTTTTAGGCACATTGCTGTGAAATGCAACATGAAGTAAAACTTTTCTGTTAAATTCCCTTTATAGTTGAGCTAAAAAATTAGAAAATTAATACACTAATGAATTTAGGCAGATCTTGTCTTTATTAGCCTCATACATGGTCTAAATCCATACAGAAATACACATATCTTTGTGTTTACTTGTGCAATCATGAACAATTTTACCAAAGCCCTTGAGGTGTAAATCTTTATGCCACTGATGGGAAAACTTGTTCTAAGAAATCATTATTAATGATTTGTTTCACTCATGAAGAAAAGGGCAATAGAAGTAAATAGGACTCAAAGTAGAAAAAGCTTTCTGGCATGATTTTAACATTATATTCACCACAAAGAAAAACCTGCTAAAAGGTTTATCTAAGAGGATGGCAGTAAGTAATCTAGATTGTTGTTGTTGTCTGTATTATATTTTAATCAGTGAGCCAGACCCTGTAGAAGAGGTGAACAATGTCAACAAGTCATGGGTCTCAGCCCAACTGTATAATTAAAAAATCTAGTGAATCAAAAAACACCCATCTTGATAGCGTGAACAAGAGTACAACAGTGTAATTCTTAAACTTACGGTAGAAGGATGACACTTCCCATACATAGCTATATGGTACAAGAAAATTCAATATTATTAAAAATATTACCCTGTTGTGTAATTAGTACTGTCAACTCCAAGTGCCAAGCCACCCCCAACTAACTGAAACAACTTTCTTACCCAAAACTCAACTAACTCCACACAAATCTAGACCTCTCAGTTGTGATGCTGCCATGAATATCCTGAACTTTAAGGTAAATACAAACATGGATGTTTTTATTTCACAAATAATTCTGCTTTTCCATATTCAGGATTTACCCTACCAAAAAAAAAAGAGGGAAAAAAAAAAAAAGAAGGTGAGACTGGTACTCTTATTTAATCATGATTTCAGAAGTGTATCTTTTGAGAATTTTTGATGAGATAAAAAAGCAGAGAAAAATGGTAGTAACAGTGATGCAGCTTTACCAATAGACTAGAAATGTAACATAGATTCTAAAACAGTGATGAAGGGAACAGTGACATTTTTAAAGCAAAATTTTAGTGGCAAACTGTTAAGAATAAACAAACCATTATTGAGTGGTGTTTTTAAAAGCAGGTTTGGTGGAGTAATCTGGCTCTCTGGGTTTGTTGACATTGTTTGCAACAGGTTAAAAGAATAATATAAAATGTAGCAGAGGTGGTGCAAGCACAAGCAAGAAGTAATATTAAGTTGAAAGAACATAAATGTGTTTGTAACTCAAGAAAATAGGCCCTGTTTTACCAAAAGATTTTGGGCTTTATCTATTCTATGTAAGATGAATACTGCCTTTGCATATTTGTTGTTCTTTAAATCCAAGTTATAAAAATGAAAATGCAAACACCGTTAGCTATTCTTCTGCAGAACCCTTTTGAAAATCAAGTTACATTGAGATATTTGTTGTTGTAGTGAATAGTTACAGCAATAAGAGAACTGACATGTTTCTTTTCAGAGATTTGCAAATGTTAACATTTTTGTTACTTAAATTATCATATGAATAATTGTACATTGAATTAAACCATCTCTATAGAATGATCAAAAATTAATTGAGTTTGAGTGATGGTTAAATTATGTCCTTACAGTCTTTGCAAGGAATGCTTTCAGAATTACGAATTACAGAAAAATAGCAACAAAAAAAACCCCAAAGGAAATAAGTCAAAGCTCATAATACTAATGGAATAGATAGTTGATTGTTATGCACAATGGTAAAACAGAAAAGAAATCGCACTTTGGCTGCAATGAACATGGCTGATCTATTGGCTATTATTAATAATAATAATATATATTTTTGCAGTCAGAATGTTTCTGCAGCCAATAAACAACTTATTCTTCCTCATTAACACATGCTTCCTTGCTACTGTAAGAAATATTGCAAAATTTTCCTCTGAAGTCATGTACTTTATGTAAACATATCTGCATGTGTTCTTGTAAAGCTAGAATGCAGAATCCTGCAAATAACTGCATAAATATCACTTGTCATGTTTAAGACATTCTTATTTAGCCACACACATGCCGGGATATATACTCCTTTTTAACTAGAAGAGCTCTCTCACCCTTGTGCCTTGGTTTGTGTGTGTGTGTGTGTGTTTGTTTTGGTTTTGGTTTGGTGCTTTTTTTTTTCCCCTGTGAGATTTTGCTCCAATGAATGTTCTGGAAGGAAGGTATTCAATTAAAAAAAAAGAGGATCTAAAAATAGGTTTTAATCTGATTGATATTTATTCCACTAGCTTAAATCTGCTGTGGTTAAAAATGTAAAACCCTGCATCTTGTGTGTGTGTGTATTCCTTCCTTACATGTTTACAGGGGTGATTAATAATAAACTGCTTTTACTCTGGTGTTACTGTAGCAACACCAGAGAGTGTACTGATATTGCTATTACTTTTTTTTTTTTTAAGACCTTAAACAAACTAATTACACTGGCACTATTTCTGTGCTAATTTACCAACACTACAGGCATGAAATTGTTCAGCAAGCTATCTTAGGATTCTCTTTTGTAAATTTGGGAGCAGTGATATTGGTGGTCATATCAGATGTGTTCGTTTTACTATACAATACAGTGTTGTTATGGACTAATTTTAAGAAACTGTTAGCAGATTGTACTAGATATTTATTGAATGTTATAGACACTGCAAGGTCAGAATATTTCTTATTGATTGCATTAGCTCATCTCTGGAAAACACTGTGCAATAAAATTATCTCTGTTTTCAATGCCCCTGGTAAGTATGCCATGCATTTGGTGTTATTTCTGTAGCTTTATCTGCTGATAGTTACAATTAAAATTGCATTTTGTATTGGAATTTCTTATGTGATAGCATATAATGATTTAACATATATATTTTTCTCACATAGGCTCACTAATTGGATAGACAATATTATTCTTACTTAGCATTAAACAGTGGTTGCTTGGCAACTTTCTCAGTGATGGTCCGTACTTTTTCTCACATATATTTTTATGTGTATTTCTGACAGATTAAATAACAATAAGAATGTTTTGACTAAGAAAACTTTTTGTTCAGAGTAGGTTCATTCCTTTTCACATCTCCGAACATATTGAGAATCCTATTTGAGGAAAGAAAGATAATATTAAAAAAAATAGTGGTAATGAATATGTTAACAGTGAAAAGAAAAATAAAGCATTCGTTAATGCCTCATACACCAAACTTTTCTGAGACTACTCTACAGTATTAAATGAGACTATTTTACCTTAAATAATAGTTTTGAATTGGACAGAATTCCAATTTTGGAAGGTGTTTTTTTTCAATTATTAATCTATCTTTAATACATTAAGGTATCCCACAAAGGAAGAAGGATTCTTTTTCTTTTCATTGCCTTATTGGAGACAAGCCAAACGTTTCCAATGTAGTGTACTTAGGTGGGTTTGTATGGCACTCAGCATTCCATTTCCATTCTGAGACAATGCATTTGAGTTTTACAGTAGGGCATAGGAATGGGCACTTGATAATACAACTAAATGAAAGATCTTGGGTTCAAGGTGAGAATAATAGAAACAATCCTTCACATTATATTAAAAGACATCCAAGGAGTAAATGATTTAATTTTTAAAGAGAATACTATAGAATACATAAAATAAGTAGTATAGATTTGGAGGGAGCAGCTATTTTTGATTTTGTGAATATGTTCTGGAGGTGTGAAGAGGAGTTGTTACCATATTTTGCTTTCTTCTCTCCTTTTTATGTAGTGATTTGGGAGGAAGTTCTGCATTAGATTGTCAGATATTCTCATAATTTCCATGCATTGCAACTAAATGGAAATTATAATTTTTCTTTTTAACTTCTTGGGATGCTCAGCTGCATAGAGTCAACCTTGCTTTGATTAACTTTATAGGCGGAAAATTGTCCAAGTCAGTCTTGAGAACTAATTCATGCAAGCCTAAAAGACTCAGTAGATACCAAATAATATTTTTTCCTGTATCTCAATAATTTTTATTTTTCTCTGGCATCAGTGGTCACACCACTCTTTAGTCCAAAAATAGTAGGACTCCATCTGTCCCTGTGAGCCAATAACTTTGGCAAAAATGAAGGAACAAGTCTGTCCTGGCACTAATTTATAATGACACACAGTATGGTAATTTGTTTTGCTTCAATCAGATGTTTTAAGGTCTGTGGCTCTATTCCGTGCAAAGCTTCCAGTGCTTTCTATGAGTGTGGGACAGACCTTTCATGCATTGTTTTAGGCATCAACCATATATGGCAATCTTTTGCACTGGTGCGATTCAAAGCTCTTTTTTTGTTTGTTTGTTTGTTTTTTTGTTTGTTTGTGTGTGTGTGTGATAGCATGAGATATTGAAGCAGCTCTTGCGTTGTTACCATTGAACAACTCGTATGAGCAGCAGAACTGGGCAGATAAGGCGCTGGGGAACCAGGTACTCCAGTTCTACGCCGTGTACTACTACACCATAGTACAGCTGGGGCAGGCTGCCAGGCCACTGGCTGTATTATGGTGACATGAATTATGTTAACACTCTCCTTCCCTCTGTGAAACTCCAACCAATACTAGAGAAAACCACCTTGACAAAGGTGTACTTCCAATCTGGTATCTTAATTTTTTTCTCCTTACCACTATGTTTCCACCACAAATGCTGCTGCTACACTTAGCTTTGCCTTTTGTAATGCGATAAATTCCAAGAATTTGTGGAAATAGAAAGAAACTTCTCCACTCAACTACTGAAATCCTGAAACCATTACAAAACCAAAAGTCACTGTTATGCCCTTGACCTGAATACTTCATTCAATTCTAGTCATCTAGAGGAAACCTCGTGAAAGGCTGCTGGAGTAATCAGAAAAGTAGGGAGCTCATTTCACCAGAGTGCTGAAAGAGCCTGTCTTTTTCTGTCTAACTCATAGATTGTATAATTGCTTGCTAGAAATTTATCAAAAGGAGAAACAATGCTGGTCAAATGCCACAGAGAAACCATACTGGTCAAAGAGCAGATGCACACGAGACAAAGGCTCAAGGACAATGAAAACAAATATATTAGCTCGTAGCCATAAGAACAATGAATTTTTGAAATAGCCTTTCTTTAGGTCTGCTTCAGCCATGCCATCTAACTAATTTGATGAGAGAGTGCTTATGAAAGGGACTGGACTGTACAGTAAAGATTGTCTCAGGTAACAGAGGGTTAGACATGATGACAATGGAAGCTATTTTCAGTGTTTTATTCCTAAAATATCATCTTAAGCACCTTGCACCACGTCTGGGTTCTATTATTTACAGGTGGCTGTTCTGATTCTCTTTCAGCTCAGATGTATGGCATGCCTTATATACAGTAAAATTCTAGATGTTGTCAATGTGGCTGCATTAGATTACTTCAGGGCTTATCTTGCTCCAAAAGACTGTAATTCAGGCTGGTATGTTCAGAATGGGTATTGGATTTAGGTGTCTAAATCACATTGGTGTCGCACATAAATAAACATCAGTAGTTAGATATACTGGTTTGAAGTCTGTGCTCCTTAGCTATGAATAAATTTGTGATTTAACAGTGCAGTTTGGGATTTTGAAAAATGGCTTTCCAATCTTACTTCTATATTTCACTTATATTTCAGTGCATTGATTAGCATTTCTTATTAATTGACATAATTAAATAACATATAATCACACTGATTTTATTGATTTTCCTGTAAATTAAGATGTTAATTCATGAATTTGTTACATGCTAACAAGAGGGAACCAGTTTTCCTCTGAAGTTATTTCAGCTAATTGGCATGAAAGGGTCAAGATTCACTGCATTAGCTCTTTGTAATTTTCATTACCTTTCGTGCTGCTGTTTTTTCCATTTCCTGACCATAAAATCCTGTTTCATTTAAGAGCATCTGAATTTAAGGTGGTCATTCTGGTATAAACCATCTAAAACTTAAAAGTATATATTTACTAAAATTAGGTTCTCACAAAAGTAATCTCTGACTTGAATAAGACTATTTATTTGAATGACTGCTATTTAGCATCAGTAACATGGATCAATTTAATTCTATTTTCCAGGGAAATGTGCTTTTATCATGAGATGTTACTATGGTCACATAAAGAAATTGTTTAGTAACTCCTTGTAAAATCTGCTTTCATATTCACACAGAGAAAAAGCTGTCTGAAGAAAGATCTGACAGCTAGAATAAAAGGTCTCTGTTGAAATAAAATATAAAATCTTTTTCAAGGAGGTATAATCTCTTATAGGTGTCAATTAACTTTAATTTCAGTATCAATTCATTAAAGTATTTTATTTTCTAATGTCAAAAGGGGTTAATGAAAAGTAATTTCACTGAAGTTAATCACTCTTCCACACAGCTTTTCAAATACTTTGATACAAGATAACTCAGGATGAGGCCCTGCACCTAGTAGGTAGAAGGGCAGAGATCACGGTCGTCATTATTTTATTTCTTATAAGTTAATTTGTGTTGAAGAATTTCTGTCTGTGTGGTATTTAGGCTGAAGCCAATTGTAAGAGCTTCTAACTGAGCTTCCTATGAAGACAAGTAGTCTACCATTGAAAAATTGCATTTTTCAACTAAAAATTACTTTTTCCTCTCTGTTTCCAAAAGAAAAGAATGTGTTTACCCACATGCCATTCTCTGCCTTTTTCACCCGGTGAGGGTTCTGCCCCTCCACACGTGCTCAGTGGTGGGATGGATCGTGCTGGTTTGGCAGAGAGCAGCTCCATCTTGCCTCTCTTCTGTCTCTTGCTGAGGCCAGTGCAGCCTCCTTGGCAACTACCATGGCCTCTTTGCAAACCTCCATGTCACTTACCTGTTTTATCAACACTGTTTTTTGTGTTCAAGTCTCATTCATGGACAAAAATTTCACACAGTTTTGGAACTAGTATTAATCCACAGTTACCTAATGTGGTAACCAACCTAGAAATGCACAGTTAGCCACAATTTATGAATATTTCTGATTAAGGCTGGTTTTAGTCAATTAACATGTACTTTCAGTGTATTCTATATAGCTGCTTTGGACTCAGTGTGACATGACAACTAGTATCCATGCAGCTATCAGAACTTACATAAAAGCATTATCTCATCTCAGGGCATTTCTTGTATAGAGCTTTTGGTTTTTTTTCTTTTGTAACCTTTTGAGGATACTCAGATCTGCAGCTGGTTTACCTGCTGTTGTGCCAATGTTCCTTCAATCTTTGTACTCCAAAACAACCAGCAAAAAATGTGATATTATTATAATATTACTTTTGTAATTTTACTTGTAAATGAAACTTATAACAGTTCTGAACCGAGATTCTTTTTCCTCAGGAAATAGCACTGAAGTTAAAGGGTCTATAAAACTTCATGTCCCTTTTTTTCCTGTGTAAATAAAATGTAATTGTGTATGAACACTTTTTCTAATGTGTTTAGAATTCTCAATTAAAGGAACATGATATAAGCCAAAGTATAGTAATGTTATTGCAATTGAGACAGCGATAGACATCTGAAAGTGGCAAAGATGAAATACCCATGAAGCTGCATAATTTTTCTGTTATTCTCCAGCGATGTCTGTGTATATTTGTGCCTGCGTATATGTGATGGCTATATGTGTGACTGNTTCTTATCCAGGACACTTTCAGATTATTTTATCCATTTTCTTCCCTCAGTCATCTGCTTGCTCACTTCACAAATCTTTCAAAAGATCAACTTCTTGCCCTTTACTTCTTATAACTGCTTGCAGAATAAAACTGAGAATGTGAAAGTGCCTTGAAATAATTTAAAGGCAAGAAGAGATCTAGAATAACTTGAAGAGCAAAACAGAAGTATCCTAGTGGTTGTAAAAGTGTTTCTCAGGTAGGCAATGTTTCTCTTCTCGTTAACAATACTGGATGGTCTATATGCACAAATTTGATCTAGATCAACAAAAAACACGTTCACATATTGGTCAATTTAGCCAGAACTAATGATAGGGGTTTTCTGCGTTTAAGTTGCCTTAGAGAGAACAAATGGTACCTGATCCAGAGGAAAGTCCAGGACAAAAAAGCTACAAAATCAAAAAATCTCTAAGCAACGTGATTTGTAGCAGTTCACTACATTGTGAATCATTCCTTCTTGTAATCAGTCTTTTTTTTGCTAGAAGAAGTAATTTAGGAAACAGAAATGGAATTTGAATTTATTTTACTTCTAAAATACAATAGATTGCTCTCAAGATCAAGTAAGAGTTTAATAAGTTGAGAGGTTCTGTGATTCATGTGACAACATAGGCAATGTGCCTCTGAGTGAAAGCCAAATTGCTGAGTGCTGGAAACATAACATTTAACTTTTGCCTTCAAGTAAAGAGGAATTGCTAGCAAAAGTGTTATATGGCCTTGGTAATATTTCCATTAATACAATGTAAATAAGATTGAAGTCTAGGCAACGCTTGTTTGCTTTTGTAATGTACAATTTTGCAATTAATATTGTAAAAATGAAAGATTTATAACATATCCTGATTGAAGGAACATAAAGACTTTCTAAGCAATATTTTGAAACCTGATACAAGAAAAAAGAATTCCAAAAAGTCTATGTTAAAAATGTTTTTGAACTGCACTTGCATGTTAGAACAAAATATTTTACTAAACTTGCAAAATATTAAATTTCTGCTTCTGATTGTTATAGCAATTCATTATAGAGATAAAAAATAAACCTGAACCTCAAGATCACAGTCTTGAGTTTTCATTTGTCATAATGAAAGATTATTATGAAAACGTTATATGTAAACCTAAAAAAATCTGATGAGGGAAACAGTTTTCCAATTAAAGATTGGTTTGTCCAACTACATATGTTATAGCAATAAATCCAAAGAAGAGTAAAAGAACATGTTGGATTATGGATGTTGGATTAAAGTTTTCTTTTGTAAAGATTACATTTTACCTCTCCTCCTCCTGAGGTTCGCTACTATATATGAACAGAATTTTTCTACCATTTACCTATTATTATCTTTGAGTGTGCAGATTCATTGATCTTTATTTTCAAATCCCAGGAATTTGGTGGATTGAAAAGTTTGATTTGTACAGGACAGAGGTTTTTATCCACTTAAATGAGGTCATGGAATCAGAGCAGACAGATAAAAAGAAATCCTAACATTAAAAAAGTACTTCATGGTGAGTTCAAAAAGCACCTTTACCCAAAACACTATGCTTTAAAGATTATAGCCTGAGAAACTGATATAAAGAAGCACAGCTCTAAGGTGGAACAAAAATGACCAGAAACATCAAAAGGGCTCAAAAAAAGGCAGCTATGTGAGACCAGTAAAAGAGCATAGGATGGCCACAGTTTGTTAACAGTGAATGTTACAGACAATATAAATTTGGCAATATATTTGGTCGGTTGCACAGGAACAAAGAAATCCTCCCTTTATAAGTAGCTCCAGAAACAATCTGTTTTCTCAATAAAATAATAGAATTATGAATTCATTGCCATGTGCTATTAGTAAAACTACAATCTTACTGTGGGAGAAAAGACTAAATACATGTATTTGTATGGCAAGGTTAAGCACAGTTATACTTGGTAGATAGACTGGGAATAATTCCTTGTGATTCAAGACAGTAAGTCAAATATTTTCAAAGAAATATTCTCCAAATAAGTTATGTGCTTATCCACTATAATAATTCTTATATCTTCTTTTGCTACATTCACTGCTGGCCACTGTTGGAGACAGAACATTGAATTAGTCAATGTGGCAAATCCTGCTTTAATGTGGCCAATATACAACTATTTTCCACAAGCACATTATTGTTGTTACACAGCAGCCAGTCTTGATGATATTCTAGAAAACAGGGAAAAAAAAAAAGAAAAAGAAGAAAGGTTTCCTTTATATGATTGTACAAACAGTATATAGCTATTGATTAACTATACAGGTTGCTTCTTCGAAGAGGAGTGTAGAAGAAATTGCTTTAGTATTTTGGGTGATTTACTTATACTGATCCTGGCAAGGTCCATTAAATACTAGAAAAAAAAAAATCAAGCTGCTGCATTAGATTAAATTTCTGTAAACGTAATTAAATCTTGTCCTAGGTTTGTTCATGTATCAGTAAGCTAATTGCATTTAGTCAAACATTTGCTTTGAGCCTGGACAAAATTAAATTAATTTCCCCAACTGTGAACTATAGGAAAGCAACATATAGTAAATTACTCAAGCATTCAGACTATTGACTCAAAAGGCAGAGTTACAACACAAATGTTGATATATTTAGTAAAAGGAGCCATTAGAAGAATTACATTTAACTTGGGGAAGAATTAATTTTTGGTTATTGAACTATATATAACAAATAAAGTAGATGAATAAGAGAATTATTAGGGAAGGTTTGTTTCCTTCTGCCTCTTGGGATTCAATTCCAAACCCATGAAATTTCTCCTCAAATTCCACAGTATGGTTGACAGAATATATTTTAGTTAAGTGCAAAGAATATCTGGCTAAGTTTCTGAACTAGAGGAATACTTATCCTCCCTGAGTATCTGATGAGAGTCCTTTAAGATTTAATCATAATTTCGTATTACTTTGAATAAAAGGAATAGAAATGCAAATGCTAGAGATGAATAGAGGATTCATTTTCAAAATGTAAGTCCAACATTCTCACTCGATTTATCTTTAAACTACTTTANATTAGTTGCACTAAATCATTGACAGAATAAAGTAGGAGAGGACAGTCCTGTAATAAACTCTCTATGTGTAACATTTAAAGGAAACCTTGTAAGCAAGGCAAGTAAACCTGCAGAACAATGTTCAGACTTGAACATCATACAAAACACTAAGAAGCCTGGTAAAGATCTGGCTGATATTCAGGAATCACTGGCAGATTAAACAGCAGTAGGAAAGGAGGAAAGAAAAAAGGTATGTTTATCATAAACATTAT
>VYZW01001437.1:1187-13949 GCA_013401315.1 Balaeniceps rex | reverse complement strand
GAAGACATCACCAACAGAAGGTAAGCATATTTCTTTTCAGTTGAATCAGGGGACTTTGGGTAAGTGCTCTCCAGACAGTGAAAGAAAGAGGTTTTGTTTCAAGCCTGAACACAATTCTTATGGCACCGCCATTATTCTCAACAATAATAAAACAAAAGAAGAGTCTTCAGAGAAAGAAGATAAAAAGTCTAGCTATAGCTAAAGCTAGCGTGAGAATAAAAGAGGTGCTATTTATTCAAACAGCTAAATGCATTAATTCTTCCTTGAAAGGCAGACAAAAAAATCAGCACCTGTTTTATGGCATTATAAAGAGGCTTTAACATTTATGCTCTTGGGGGTAAGAAGGTGCAGACTAGTTGCTTCAGAAGAATTTCTAGGTATTTAGACATCTTGAGAATATGAAATGACCTTTCAAGATACACATTATGTTACTTTGTAGATCACTATGTAATATATATATTTTGTGGTTACTAATCTTGACTTACTGTATTGCCATAGATAGTTTTGCTTAAGTTATCAATATACAACTGTATCAATGTTTTTATTAGTTGGACTTCCTTGTATGTATAATTAAACTCCTTACTTTCTTATGTTTAGTGATACCACTCATAACTTTTCAATATCTATTCTTCTAAGCGTTTTTGGAGTTCTCTGCCTGATCATCAGTCATTAGTCTTGTTTTCAACATTCATCCCAAATATCTCCCCATAAAACATTGACAAGGGTGGGATGTTTCCCTCTCCTCGTGCAGTTTTCCTGTTCACCAATTCCTTCTCTTTTAGTGCAAGTAAAATTCTATTTAATTCTAAGAATTCTATTTTCATCACTGTATTTTAATCTCCAAGGAATATTAACACTTTTGAAAATTATACAGTCTTTGAGTTGATAATATTTATCTTGTCTTGTAAAGTGGCCAAGATGTTAATTTTATTTTCTTTTTCAAGAAGATAGAAGTGTTGGCTTTATTCCATTCTCTTCTTTTTTAAATTAATCATTTAGATACCTCCTCTGTTTAAATGCTTGAAAGTCTTGAATTATTGGTGTAACTATAAACATGTCAATTGTAGCATCACATAGTGTGATATTATAAATCATACTAGTTGAAGAGTCCCAAAGGAGCAGCTATCAATGCCTTGTCTTCAAGTAAATTCTTCATGGTCCTACACTTGATTCTATACAGTCTCAGTATTGTTTAAACATTATTAACTATAAAGCTGTGAACAGTACCTTTTCAGCAAAGGATTATTAAGCTAATTCTGTATTAAAACAAGCAGCAAACGCCAATAGTGCTTCAGCATTCATGTGCAATCTTGTGTTCTAGAGTAACTAGGGGCAAATGGAACATTTTATAACAGATCTCTGCCCTTCTCTAGTATTGCCCAAATATCTGATACTTTAGACAGGACCTCTTTTCCTACATGGAGATTGCTTCCAGTAGGAGTGCTGAGGTAGAAAAATGAGACCCTGACACTTGCCTGGGATTTCCAGATGTCCGTCAACCTTTCAGAGAGTGACCTAATAGCTCTTGTACATGAGAGAATCAACTCTTCAGAGAATATGCAGCAATTCTGACATGCCTGACATATCTGGGGAATTCCAGACAGAAGTGCAGGATCACTGTATTTGCATGGCAGAATAAATACTGATTTATAAATATCCCACTAGGGATTCAGCATCTTAAATATCCCTCAGCAGTTTAAAGAATGTCAAAGCTGAAGTCTCAGTCTGGGTGAGCCGAGGTCACTTCAGTGACTTGAGTAAAGTTTTGCCAACTCATTCTAGCAGTTACTTGGTCAATGTGAACTTCAAAGGAGCTGTTAATTGCATTATCTGTCCAATTTGTGACATCAGGGAAACTTAATTCCTCATATTGGAACAGAGTGTATGGATCCAACTAGTGTGGCGTGCTGACTCCAGCAGTAATCTATATCTGATACTTCAGATAAGGTAACTTTCCTCTAAGCCTTCCGTGCACTTCATCACTTGTGCATTAGGGAAAAACAGTTCCAGCTTCAAATGGCAATCAGCATAACCTTGGAATCATGAAGACTCTGCTAGGTTTTAATTTTAAACTAGGTCACATAATAGGAATTCCCAGTCACACTAAGTTTTCATCTTATTTTAGTTGTTTTGCTTGGAAAAATCATTTTAGGAGGCAATCTCTCTGAAATATGTCATGTCAAACTCAGAAATTTTCATTTGAGAGAAAGTATCCCTAAGAATTGAACAGAAAAAGAAAAGCTTATGTCAAATATAAGCATATGCTTAGATGTAAGTCCCTAGCCATTGCTTTTCTTGTATCCAAACAGTGAAAAACAGTTAAAATACAGCGAAGAGAATATTCTTGAAGATATGACTATTCTTAGAGGAAAGAAACATAATAGTTTCTTATATGGAAATGGAATTTTAACATCAAGTAGACATGATTTACAAATAAATTATTGACATACATAGTGGAGGCTCCCATAGAGCCCATTTTATCTTTTGGTATTTGCAGCAAACCATGGATTCCCTATGGAATATCTTTATGAAATCCCATAATTTGCCACTATGCCTCAAAATCACTTTTCCAACCAGCCTCTTTTTTGGTGAAGCACAGTTAACTGAACTTCCACTATTTTTTATAGTTTGGAGTGCTGCACATTTTACATAGTTTTATGAGGAATAACAGAATAAGCATTACTGCAGGGCACTTCTTTCAGTAAACCCAATAAACTCTTGGCTGAGCAATAGTCCTGGGTGACTATGAATGAAACAGCAGAAAGGACTTGACTGTAGAATTTGGTTCTTCCCAGGCTTGTAAGCTCTTTCAGAATTTATTTTCATAAAGTCTTTGTCATTTTGTGGGGTATGGCTTAAGTAGTTACTGGAACAGAGGAAGAAAATGTATCCTGGAAGCAAGCACATTATAATTTGGTAAAATGTGGTCTAATCTGAATTTACTGGTAACTCAATATTTAGACAATAAGAAGTAGCAGTTACATCAGAGTTTACTCAGCAATTCATTTCCCATGTTAATATTTAAAGTACCACCTATGGACTGGTAGAATCAATCGCTTATACTAAAAGTACCTTTTTGAAGCTCTGTTTTAAAGGGCTTGAACTTCTCAAGGTGAGACATTTTATGCATAGCTCAAATGTTATTTATGCTGTTGTGAAGATACACTTACCAGTGTTTTCTGAACTCATGTATTAATCACTGTGGAGCTTTAAAAGTCTTCTGAATGTTGAGTAGAATAATATTTGCATGCTGAGTGAATTAATAACATTATTATGGGTTACAAAGCTTCAGTCTCCTTTTTAAATTTTCTTTGATTGCTTTTCTAACTATAGATGCGGTGTGGATGCCAGCTCTCAGTTATGCCTGAGGGACTTCCTGTATTAAAATGGTTATATTATAATGAAAAGCTACCTTTTAAGTGCTCATAAAAAGAATGTCCCCAAAATCTATGAAAATACTTTATATGACAAAATACAAATACGTGTCTCCTTGAATTTTCTTTAAAAATACTTCTGTCCAGATTAGTTTCACTTTTGTTATTCTAGTAACACAAAAAATAAGCAGGATCTAGCTCTCTGTCATTTTGCAAAACAATGCTGAATCCCCCATTGGGTAGAGCTGTGATGACAGTTGTATAATTTTCTGTGCAATCTGAGTCTCTGAGGCCCACTCGAGCATTAGTGATCCCTTACAAAGGACAGCTGGTAAAATGGTATGAGTTAGTTGGATGAATACCAAATGAGACTGGAATCCACTCTTTCCAATGCTTAACTGTATTTTACCCACAATTTTATGCAGTATGCACCAGTTTACAGTAAGTTTTTAGTCTACATTCCCTTCATATTACAAAACTGTTTATTCTTTATAAGAAAATGTTAGTGAATTAATTTTGATGATTTCTTGCTTTAAAATACTTGGATGCAGCAATTTCCAATGTGTGTGAAAAGTGAAGCTGTGTATAATGATGCTTCTTTAATTTTTATACAAAGAAAAAACTTTTCCTGTGGTGATATCTGTGTGATCAGGCTTGAAACAGCAGCTCCGAAAGATGTTACCCATTGGTGATAATGTTACAGCACTATAGGAGAAGTTTTTCTGTTGGTGTTCAGTAGATACCTGATAGGCTAAGCTTCTAGAAACGGTCTGGTGGAGTACGAGAACATTTCAGATGTGACATTATTCTGTGAGCCAGTGGAACCTACTTTTAATATGAAAAATGCAAGTTTTCGGGTTTTTTAGCTGTAGTTCTCTTAGGATACTGTAAAAAGGCTTCATGGTAAGAGAAAGTATCAATTAGCAGTTAAATGATAATATTTCTAGTGTAGAAGTTGACTTTTTAATCATCATAACTGCCCTTAGTCAAGATAGATACAAGATAAGTTACGCTGTCTTTTCAAATGCATATTTGTTATATAGGAGATACGGCCTGAGTATCAATTAAGCCAACTGTGTAGGTGTATTTATTTTTCATTGTTACAATCTATAAAAGGCCTTTTACAATTTTAAGGTAAAAGATGAAGAAAGACTGAATACAACAAAATTAACCAGTTGCTTTTAGTACTTGCTAGTTGGTTCCTCAAGCTTGCTTCTATAAAAATACACCTTTAATAACTTAATATTCTGTTTTGAAGCTGATCTTGCTAGTACATACTGAATTTCAGTTAGGTGCACCACTATGTTGTTATATGTTAAATTAGCTACAGATATGTAAAGAATTTAGAAACAAATTGAGAAAGGAATGAAAGATACTTGATTCAAACAAGTATAAGTTTAGAATAGAGATATAAAATAATGGATTGCAAGAGATTGAACTCTATAAAACCACACTGTCAAAAATAGATTATGAAAGTAAAGAAACTGATAATAGTATAATTTTAGCTGTTGTTAATACACTTAATCATGCATAAACCATGAAATATTATGTATAAGTTTGAGATTTTCTTAAATTATTTTAAATTCAATGTTAGGATAAATATTATTCTACTCGTGAAATGATTTTTTTTTAAAAGCTATGTTGCCAGCTCTCCTAAAGTAGCTTTTAAGAATTTGGTTGTGATGCTGAGCTGAAGTACTTTGGAAATCTTCAAAGCAGCTTCTTAGAAGCACTGTAAAAGAAGACCTGCTCATCCTGTCTAATTCCTCATCCTTATTTGTGGTGTCAAAACATAACTTGTAGTTCAGGCCAATTTGCCAACACACCCAGGCCAGGAGCCAAACTCCAAGTACACATCTAGTCCTTATTTGTACATGTTCTCTCCACATGGAGGATTGGTTTAAACAATGAAAACAGCCTTCCCCATGAAAACAGCCTTCAGTATTGTCACGACGAAGACCTCTAAGGGTTGCATTTTGCAACGCTTTTTTTCCTACCTTGCTTGGGAAAAAAAACCACCAACAAACTTTAAACTCATATTTCACCTAGTTACTCATGCAGCGTGAAGCGTGGTTGAGCTGGTAAGAACTTGTGATAACTTAACATTTTTCTGTAGTCACTTCAATAAACGCTGCCTTTGCTGGCCTGCTCAGGTCCCCATGAAACCCCTCTGGATGCCCCTGCTTGCTCCTGGGGAGCTGTGCTTAGCAAAGTTACTGACTGTTTCAGTGAGAGGCTGGTTAGCTAAGAAGGAAGGTGTGTTCTGGACACTCCTTAGTTTTGAAGTTACTTTACAGTTGCTGATCCCCTGACAGGTACCACAGATGGATTTGTACTGCCTTTACCTTTGGGAGCATGCCTGGAAAAGCCAGGACGGTGCCTGCCCCCCTGGGACCAGTGGGAAGCACAGGAAGGGACACACAGTGTGCACCCAGGGGCCTCTCCTTCTGCTCCTTCCCCATCTGCACCAGGGGGCTCCTCCTGTCCCCGTTCTCTCACTGCAGAGAAAAGTGCTGACGCAATTATTATTTATCTGTCTCTTTGCGGCTCTGTTCTGTGGGGAAATGCTGGGCCTGACCCAATTTCACATTAAACATCATTGTCATAGAAGGTCTTTCAAGATTGTGAACAGATGGAAAAAATCTAGGTGAGATGGTTGTGTGTTAATAACTCATGTGAGGCAAGGAGTTTTGCTTTGGCTTACTGTACTGTCTCAAAGTCCTATATAACATGCCTGTTAAAATTGTAATACTTGGCCTTAGCAAGGTTGAAGTTGGCTCTTATATTTCTGTATTTCGACTGTGTATCAGCACAGTGCCATGCAGATGTGCTGGTTCAGGGATTTCTGCACCACACTCCTGGGACTCATGCAAACTCAGGGGTTAGATGAAATGGTTCTGTACATCTGACATCCCTGCTGTCTGCAGTATGTTATGTATCCATAAAATAATACCTACATGTTTAATGATTTGAGAGGAGTGCATGGAGCATTCTTGGCAACTGCAGTTATTTTCCTTATCTAATATTTCCATTGTTTGTGTAATGGAACAGCAAACATTCTTCCAAAGGTTACCCAAACATAAGCATCTCAAATGAATGGCTTAGATTTTTCTAAGTGATAAGTACAATTTCATTGCTCGTTTTGTTTCTGGGTTTTGGCATGTCGTGCCACTTGCTGATTTACTTTGGCTTTGTTCATTTACTTGTAGAAAACTAGAGAAACATTGCATGATGCATTTTCCCCATGAAGCTTTTAAAATAAATATAAGCTAGATCACCTGCTCCTTTGAGAATCCTAAATGGCTTGCAAAAAGCTTCTCTATGAGTAACCAGTATTGCTTTAAAGTAAGGTTAGGAAAGGAAGAAAGCAAGTGAATGCCTTCTGTGTGTTGTGTTAGGTAGCATCAGAGATTTTCTGAGGCCAGTGCTGATTTATTTATGTGATTACCCAGGAGGTCATCTTCCTTTCAATGATTATCTTACTTTAGCAGGTGCAACACTTTTAGAAAGGAAGCTGTTTTCATGCAAACTCAATTCCCCTTCCCTGTAAGACAGTACATTAAATACATGCAGGCAGTGTTTACTGACCACAGACAAATCTGCTGTTGCACCTCAGATTTTGATGAACAGAATAATAAATGGGTGTGAGATTTTACATCTGTTTTGCGCAGGTCTAATGTTTGTTCATTGTAATTAGCTCAGTTACAACTACAATGTGTTGTAAGTCAAAAGAAAGTCTGGCCCAGCAACTTTAAGTAATTCTTTGCCTCTTTCTAAACAGGTTATCGTAGGTTAATATTTGCCATAATGTATTGTGCCACAGGTTTCTCCTTGATCTAAATACAATGATGCAATACAGTATGCCATTCCCTTTTTACAAAATAGTAACTGATGGAAAGTGTTGCCATTATATGGTGCAGTTGATAAATGTGTAATCCCATTCTTAGAAATAGTGGTTTGAGTTTGTTGGCATAACTAGCTCATTTATCGTGTGAAAAAAGATGAGGCCAGATCTTTAACATAATAGCAACAGTGTACATAATGATGGGGGAAGTAATCTTTAGATTTCATAAACTCTGGCAGTTACGTCAGCTGTTGAAATTGCAAAGTAGGATTACGTTAGTGGTGCTCCCTCAGAAAAAGGCAATTAGTCCTTTGCTTGGAGGATCAAAAAGGTATTCTGTTGTGTGTGCTTTCATGCACACGTATCAAAGTTGATTCTGTGCTGGGAAAGGAAAAGCTGTACGTTTTATCAGTAATGATAAAGAAAGACCTGAACGGAGGAGAGAAGCATGGAGTTGCTGCTGAGCTATGTTGTAGCCTTTCCTTTAACAAAGTATGTCTATTTTCTGTGGAGCCTATGTAAGAGTAACAGTACTGCAGAGAAGAAAAGTCGTGCAATGAATACCTTGCTTCTATTGTACTGCAGGGCTTAGAAATCCATAAATATATATAGTGTGTCAGCCTTGAGTGAGAGCTGATTTATCTTCATTTTGTTCTTAAGAAAGCTGCAGGAAGAAAGCAAAGTCCATTATACCAAATGAATAATCCAATCGATGTAGCCAGTTTGCCCTTGATGAAATTAAGCTTTGTCTTTGCAGTATATCAGAGAGAGCGAAGGGGTTTTTTTGCCTTATTTTGTCAGTGTCCTATGAAAGTTAACAGTTGACATGCAGTGGTTTTATCCTTTTGTGAATAGCCCCGCTAGAGGAAATATAAGAGCACAGCCCTTAATCAGTTGTCTCAGATGACAGACACAGGGGTGCAAAAAGTGCTTCCTTTACAATGCCACCTTAAAATTTAAAGATAAAACAATTACCTGCATCTCTGTTAGGCATTCCCAAACTTTTTGCCAAGCGTCCCTGCTAGCAGCAGCGCTGCTTCCAGCTGAGCCATGGGAATTGGAAAACTTTGCTACTAAAGTCTTTGTAAAGATCATCTGTGGATTCGACAGATGATGACAATGCTGTTCCTCAAAATAATTGAAATTTTTAAATTATTTTTTTATTCAGCGTTGCATTTATATTTTTTCATGAAAGAGGATTCTGTTATTTGTTGAAAGACAAAAAGGTTTTTGGATAAAGTATTGAAAAGTCTTGTCACTGGGGCAGCAGCTTTCAATATGCTAGTCTAAGTTCAGTAGCCTTGCAAGTGGAATTAGCATGACTAAACGATTGGTTGTTTTTCTTTTGATGATAACTAGTATGAACAGACTTGGGATAAGAACAGTGTCAGATGCAGTAATGATTTACTGCCTCCTGTCCCCTTTTGCAGTTGCTACTTACCCTTCAAATCTAGACTGATCAAATTTACTGTTTCCATCTGTTTTCCAAGAAGTCAAAGGTTGATGGTGTTTGACATGCCTGCTATTTATTAAGGTGAGGTGAGTAGAAAATAAAGCCAAAGATGTATTTTTGGCAGTCAACTCACTGTGCTTCCAAGACAAACATAACTCCATTTTATCAATACTGATGTCCTTTAATGTGATGCATTCATAATTTCTGATTTGCCTTCTGAGTATCTCTAGAAATTATTTCTACCCTATCTCCAGTAATGTTTTCCACATCTATCTAAGTGTTCTAGAAAATACGTTTGCAGTTGCAGATCCCAAAAGGTGTAATGTCAAAGGTCTCCCCACCCGTCTTGAAAAATTGATGGTCACCTCTGACATAAGGAACCTATTTTCACTGATAATAGATGACATAGTCTGATACAGCTTGCAGCATGGTATAGTAACTTTCTTTTTAGCTTTTAAAGAAAAATAAATCCTTTCTGAATGCTCATTAGGAATCCCATTCCTTGTCCTTGCCTTGGAGCTGGTAAAACAATGCATTTTAATGTCCTGTCCTTATTGCCAGTGCAGAACTTGGCAACACAACCACGGATTATATTAAATGCAGAGTATTTCTGTTGCATAATAGAAATAGCTGGGTGTATGTAGCTGCTATTTCTGTAACAAAGGCATTTACTAGCCCTTGTTTCCTCTTTGCTTTCAAATGAAATTCTTTAGGGACTGCAGATACTCTTTTCCTGTGTGGATTGTGAGCTGAGTCAGTTCTGTTAAAAGACTCAAAAACCTGAGCTTCCATGGGCTGTGCTACTCCTTTGATTATTCCTTTTGCATTTTGTGTCAATCTCTCCTCCCCACCACTTCCCACAGAGGAACCGTCTTTTTCAGTATGAGGGCAGTTTATGTATAGTCCTATAAGGTACAAAAAGACTGAAAAAATGAATAGTAGGAAGGAAAATGGACCAAATTTATAGAGTAGTTCAAAAGCTGTCATGATTCTTTTTTCTGATTAGCGTTGGAGATGAGGGAAAATAGGGAATAGCCTACTTCTTTGCAGGTGTGCTTGAAAGGAGAGCTTGCCCTTGAAGTAGTTACGAAAGAATAGGAGGAGAATTTTCTTAATGCATTCAATAAGTATCCTATTAACTGCAGCAGAATTTCACTTTGACCTCATAAATGAGGGCATAGCTTCTCAGATGCTATAGGCTGAATACTATTTATTCAGGATCATATCAGCATTAATGTGGGAAGACAAATGTATGGTAATGCTCTAAAATTACAGTGCAGCTATTAAGTTATAATCTTAGCACTTAGCATAAGCATTATTCTAGGCACCTCAGTTAATTCTTTGCTTAAACAATACAACAAATCTACTTTGCTTTTTTCACAATTTTTTCTAGCAGTTTCAAGTGGCAAATCGCAGCACCATGAGTTCCCTTGTGCTTGCCTCACTTTAGTCGCATGTTTGCCCCCACCCTTTCCCTGGCACAGGGTCTGAATTTTAAAGGAATGATGATTCCTTTCTGAGCCACTGGTGGGTTGTGGGTTTGTGGGGTTTGTTTGTTTGTTTTTTAATTATACCCTGAAGTGGTTTTGCATTCATTTTAAAAAAACAAAACCCAAACCAAACCAAACCAAAAAAACCAACAAAACAAAACAAAACCTAAAGTAGTAGAGAATTGTTGCATTACATCATCATTCTGCTTTGCCAGTAGGGTCATGGCTGTTGCCTGGTTTTGCATGGATAGCAGAGGTCATCGAGCTTGACATTTGTAGCCTTGAGGTACTGCAGCCTAAATATATGCCTTTTCTTGAATTGCAGTCCCGCAGTTGACTTTTAGCCCATGAAAACCTTGGAGTACATAAAGATGACTGTCATGGTGAAAATCACTCCTGTTAGTGAGTGATAATTGATTAAAAGTGTAAAACAGCAGTGAAGAGTCTGGCCAAAGTCAGAACCTATTACTTTCACTATGCAGATTGTCTAGTTTTTGCTTAAACAAAACCTCAAAAAAATTTTAAAGCCACCCCTGTTTCCTACAAAAGTACGGTGTAAATTTGGAAAACTATTCAAGTGTTAAGGTGTGCTCACCTGCTGACTTTGTACACATCTCTTGTGATGACGGTGAAGTCCTTGGTCCTTGGGCTTTTCCTTTGTTCTATTGTTTTCTCAAGTCAGTGAGTTTGTGCAGTTGTGTTCTGCAGGTGCAAGGGCAGTCTGACAGAGCTGACCCTGTCTCTTGGTTCATTAACGTACATCGAGTAGATGTGCAACTAACTGCAGAACAGTGTGCAGAACAGAGTTCAGAACAATTGCTTTTCAGACTTAAGAAATAGTATGCCGAAGGAAACCATAAAGCAAATTATTGGTGATTACCAGTATTATGGGCGCATCAAACGGGAGTGATATAGTGCTATGTGAGGCTATTACATGAGTGCTGTAGCTGGCCCTAGGAAGTTAATTTGCTTGTTTCTGGTGCTGGCCTTGTCAGTCACTGATGCTTCAAAGCTATAGGTGCTGAAGGACTCTACAAATAAATTTTCAAAATGTACAAGATAGCTAAGGAAAAAGGTATACATATGTCATTGGTTTTCTTCCCAAGGAGGTCTCTGTGGTTGTATTACACCTTCTGCTACTTCGCCTGCTTATAAACATGAAAGTTAATCTCCTCCAGCTCACAAAGTAAAAACCATAACCTGAAACTACAGAAGTGAACTGTCATCCAAACCCGTCATGCACACTGGATCATAAGATGAATATGAATAGTACATTGTATTACCAGAGAAATGAAAACAGTTTTAGCTGAGTATGTGTATTGACTGTGCAAAGATCAATTCTGTTTTCTTCAATGAGTTGTTCCTGATGTTTTGTTTTTGTTTAATGCTATTGCGTAGCTGAAGTAATTTGCTTAAATATGAAATATCAGGTGGCAGAAGTCATTAAGCTCAAATTGTCTTATTGACTGTTCTAAAGTGACCTCTCAGTAGAGGACAAAGAATACACCCAGTTCGTTAGCATGCATGTGCACTACTGCTCCAAAATACTGTATACAAGCTGAGAATAAGCCTGTATTAATGTTTGTGTTGAAAGTTAAATAAATGTCTTGGAAGAAACAGAGATTTTTTTGCCTTCAACCCTGAAGAGTGTGCATGGTAAAAGATCTGGAGAGTTTGAAATTATTTAAAAATAACTCTTGTAACACTAACTGTTTCAGCATTACCAACATACAAAGATTCTTAAGGTGAAATCAGTGGGGTTTTTTTGTTTGGTTGTTCGTCCCCCCCCCGTCCCGTCCCCCCCCAACCGAGATGTTATTTTTAATTCCTGATGTTAATCCTGTTTAACAAGGATATCAGCGTGGCATATTTTGCCATGAGATGCTGGCAGTGCTTTCCGCTGCCCCACTTTTCCAGAGGTATTGATGCTGATATTAACATTGCTGCAGCTAGCAGCTTAAAATTATGGAGAAAAAAATATATTGGTTCTTGCTATGCAGTGGTAATCAATACCATTTCCTGGATGTAAAAATCTTTGCATCTCTCCTGTTCTGCTCTTCTCTCCTATAAATCTTCCTATTCTCAGCAAGCTGCTACAAGGCACACCTCACCTTGCTATATGGACATGAAATGTCCCTTCAGGGATGATGCCAGCCATGCTCTTATGAGTTACTTGCAGCCACTGTTTACTGTGCAAGGGTGACTGCTGGCACCCTTCCCTGGAGAATCAAATGAGCACTTTTGCAAGCCTGTCATCTTTTCTATCTAGTCATGTTCATGTAGTATCAGCAAACTGAATTTTAAATGAGATATTTAAAATTAATGCCCTGAGTCTGGGACCCAGTTTGGAATCCCCTAGATTTCTTGTTTGATTGAGCCGTTTAACTTGCATTGTTGCTTAAAAGTCCTGAATTTTATTTGGGGGACTTCTTCAGTCTTCCTAGATGTCTTAAAGAATTCAGTTGCATGAGGTTGCCATGATATCTTTAAGAAGAAATTTTTGCCAGCTTCATCTGAATTGGGAGGCAGAAGGAGAGGAATAGACTAAAGCCTGTTTTCATTTGCAACATTTGGAAAAAGTTCATTCTACTGGTAAAAATT
>VYZW01001435.1:48585-61077 GCA_013401315.1 Balaeniceps rex | reverse complement strand
TTTGGATTAAAAAAAAAAAAAGTCAAAATCAACCAAATAAATTTAATAGATCCTGTGACTTTTTGAAAATCAAATTTCTTCAGCTGAGGTGTCTTTTTGACTTTGTCTTTTTTCCTATGTGTATATTAGAAATCTAAATTGATTACTGCTTTATTTGTACTTACAAGTAAATGCTGGATTCGTTGCCCCCGATATCAGGTGACTGGAGTTTCTGCACAAGTATCACAATTATGCCAATAAAAAGCACAAAGTTTATCTAGGTGAAAAAGAAAGGAAAAATTTATGACAATGATATATTTTTTTCAAGTATGAGAATGAGACATTCCGAGTGACTTGCTGGCTTCATTGACCTATTCTTCTCCAAACTGCAGCCTAGAAGTTTTATAGGGTCAGCAGTAATGGGATAAGTTTACAAGCGTCTTATTGTCCCTTTTCCAGGCAAAAATATCCCCCTTGCAGCAGCTAAAGTAAGGCAAAATTTCTTCAGGCCCAAGCACCAGATAAGACAAACATAAGCGAAAAAGAAAGATCCCTGCACATCAAAACCATATAACAAAGATCTCAACAGTAAAAGAATCTTTATCTCCCGTTCTCTGAACTAAGGCACGTCTCAGCTTAGCAGCATCCATCAGTCACAATTTAGTGTCTCCCCTTTCCTGGAAATCCCAAGTTGTGTCACTTTCCCTCTGCTTGGCTGAAGCTGTCCCAAGATGAGATGACCTCTAATGTTTTTGGGAGGGAAGGAGTGCATGTGTGTGTGTGTGAGGGTGTTTAATGTTTTTCTTCATGTCTTTTAGTTTCATGTCATCCTGGGCATCTTCTCTTTTGTAGAATCATGTCATTACAGATGTATTTTTCAAAATTTGGAGACTAATAAAATCAGTTTATTTTGATGCTTTGGCTTCAGATTAATGCCAGAAGAAAACAGTGGGAAATTTAAGTTGGTCTCTCATGCAACCTTTTACTAGTGTAAGGAGACCAAGAACTTAAACTAGATGTGAGCATCCCTTTGAGAAGTATTTTCTAAATTATCTGAGGACTACAAATGCATGGAGAAGACCAGTCATCCCTTGCTAGTTGCTTGAATCGTTAATACCTTCAACAGAAGCCAGGTATAACTCATTCCCCAAAGCCAGAATGTGATCCTTCATAGAATATGTCTGTAAAGCATCGAAATTCACATACATCGATATCACAAAAACCCCAGACCATTGGACCCTCAGCATCTCGATACCCTTCAGTGTTATTAGCTGAGTTCCCTTTAATGTGTCTGAAGGTTATTGTACTTTAGAGAGCTGTCCAAACACTTAGAAGGAGAAGCACCAAACCTGACAAAAACACCTACATGTAGATAGCTACCTGTGAGCTGGATGGCTAAATTCCCACAACAGTCAATGAACACCTGGCCAGTGCTGTCACTGGAGTCTGGAGACCAACTCAGCATGCCCAGAATTAGACATCTATGTGTGGTAAGCCAAAAAGCTTTTCAGGTGTCACTAACCATATTGGCTAGGGGCTCAATTTAATTTCCTAACTGGAGGAGCCCAACACCATTTTAAAATTCCCATATTCTTTTGGGGCAGCGGCTGGAGCCCAAACAGGGTACTTTAGAACCTCTCAGTCATCCATACACAGGTATCTAGCATAATTTGAGTCAAATACAAGACCTCCATCAATTAAAGAGAGCTTAGATTCTTTGTTGACAATTGAACATCTTGCACTATGTCCACAATAAAGCTAATATTAGATAAATAAATGTAGCTGTGAAATGAATTCCATTCAACAGACACAGTCCAGTTTCCCAGTCACTGCCATCTCGTATTGTTTTAGATGCCCTGGGTTGTCCCACTTGGCCTTCAGCTGCCACCCCAAACGGCACAGGATTCCCATACATCCTGTGCCATATTTGCCAGCCCCAGGCAAATGTTCCATATGCTCTAGGGTCTTTCTTACAGCATTTTTTATCTATGTTTAAGCTACTGAATAACTCCTTGTCTACATAGTCTTTGTTTGCAGGCAGCGCAACATCATTTAACTTGTACTAAACCTTCTTTATAACAACGGAATTACTTATCATTGTGGATGGCAAATGATGGACATTCAGACAAGCTGTCCAGTAGTCCAGAACAGTAGATGCAGCATTGTTTGTAAAGCCATTTGAAGCTATTTGCATCGGTTATTTGCCCTCAGAAGTGTTGAGGAAGCGCCTCCTCTAGGTGCTACTTACCATGATTGATCCAACCACAGGACCCTTGATCACCCACCACAAGGCAGTGTTGTCATTCATGTCCCAGCAGCTGCAGTCATTAATGAAAGAATGAGGTGGGGAAAGAGAAGGAAAGAGAAAGATAATGATATAACAAGGAATTTAATAAACTTACAACAATTTTTAAGGGGGCAGAGAGTGGGAGATTGGTCTTGTAGCTAAATTATTTTATTTGGGTTCACAGGTGCTAGCTCTTTAGTCTATTCCTGTTGTAGCTTTTACAGCCTTTACCCAACTTATCTGAAAGTAAAATAAGTATTTTTGTGGCAATTTCAATAGTACCTCTTACTAAACGGTTTTGGAAAAATGCCTCTACGCATGTTTCTGTGTCTACAGATGGTACAACAGTAAAATCGTCCCTTTAAGCTAACTTCTCAGTAGAAGGGAAAAAAAGACAGGGATACCTCGAAGGGTAAGAAATGGTTATTCCAAAGTTTGATGTCTCAGTTACTTTTCCAGGGTAAACAGATATGAATGTTGGTTCCTGACCCTGACATAAGGATTCTTACACATATGTAGTGCATGAGGATGTACTAGAGACTGGTTGTATTCATATATAGGAATGATTTTCTAGTAATTGTGCTGCAAGTCCTACCAAAGAGCAAGGATTCATCTAAGAAGGTTCAAGCACTGGACAACAGTTGGGGTCAGCTCCTTTTTTAAGCTGCTGGGAGTGAGTGATCATAAATAAAATGGCATTTCTACCTCTGTATTTAAAATCTTCCTCCAGAGTCACCAAAGGATTCTGCTTAAGTTTATTCCATATATAAATATGAATTTGGACATTCATTTGTAGACAAAGCTAATTACAGGACCCATATACGTGAGGGTTTTTAACTTTAAAATATATTTTTAAAGCTAGAAACACAATAATAATGAAAATAATTTTTATTTCCCCTGCCACACCACCCCCGCTACATTATTTTAAGTCATTAAGAATTTGGTTGTCTGTTAAAAAATGTCATTTATTTGTCTCGGCTTTCTTCCCCTCATGCTTCCCTCTGGAAAACATAAAATCCCAGAAAAATGTCTACTTTGTATCTGCAGTTCTGAGGAGGGTTTCCCTCCCACTGGGACAACAGCCAAAAATCCCAGCAGTGGTTGTCATAGTGCATTTGTCAGACACTAAGAAACGATTTGAAAGAGTGTAGAGGAATAAAACACTGCTGATCTTATGAGAGCTCAATGCAACTTGTGTGTCATTTAAATGGTAGTCTGGTAGCATCTGGGGGAAAAGTGAAAATCTTTACCTTAAACAAAACTATATACACATGTGAGCGTGAGGAGTCAGAGCTAAAATTCCGTCATCAAAGTGCATATGAGAGAAATCCCAAGCAGCTGAGTGATGTCTGGTTTAGAAATTTCAGTTGAACTTATATTTTCAGTTGATATGTTTCAGCTGAACAATATTTTACTGGATTCCCATAAAATCGACAATAAAGATGTGTGTGGTAGGGCTGGTGAGAAGTGAGAAAATTTAGAGCTGGGATGTCAAATTTGCACAAAATTAAGTATTTTTGCTTCTTATCTACAAAGTCCAGAAACTTAAAATCCCCCAAAATCTACGGGACTGATGGCTGAGATTTTCAAATGCAAAGTAACATTTCTGAGTTACCTCACTTTGGATGCCCAACTTAAAATGAAAGGGGACAAATGTTCAGAGGGAACTCCTCCTCAGCCACAGTCTGGAAATCAGGGTCTTTTCAGTTATCAGCGGTTGTATGCCACAAAACAAAAACACCTAAAATCACCAATTATCTTCTTAATCCTTTATATGCATTTATAAATTAGGTGCCCTCTACTGAAAATTACCCACTATTTGCAGAGCTAAATCTCTCTAAGAGGTACATGAAATCTACCCTGAAAGTCTTTAGTGAATTGACAAATGCTGGAAGAATCTGGGCAAGTTCTAATATTAATCTGGCTGTACAAACAGGCATTGATGTATGGCAATTAGTCTGAAAATGAGAAATTACAGGGGACGGAATCTACCTGCTCTACTTCCAGTCATCTATATTGAAGACATCTACAGCCCAGCTAATCATCCTGGACTTTGGGTGGCACGAATAGACACTTGGAGGTTGTTGGGGTTTTTTTCCTGCACTGATGTATTTAAATGTATACTCTGGGGCGATACATCATCCCCTACAAATACTTATTCTACTTAGATCTATTCCTCTCCTCTCACAGGATGTGTTCCCAGCAAGCTCAGTTGCCAATATCTACCTCGTAGATGTCAACAATGAATCAGATCAAGCTCACACAAAGGTTTTTTCAAGGACTTTTTTGGTCCAGTCCCTGTGACATCTACAGGATGGATGTGGTGGAAGAAACACCATCTTCTCCTCAGACGAACATGAACCAGAAGGAAAAAAAAGCAATGCACAACAGAACAGTGTGTAATATCAGCCAACAAGCTGTACCACATAAACAGGCTCCCTAATTTCTTTCAAAAGCATTGCTACAGTGGAGGTCGGACACACAGGACTCTTTTTCAGGATGGATGAAGGGAAGGGAGCCAGTGGGATGGGGGAGGGATGTGATTTCCATTTGAAAAGGCCAGAGTCTGATCTCTGTTACATCTCTGGTGTACATCTGGAATAACTCCATTTAATTCAGTAGCACAGCTCTGGATAAACAGACAGTTGCATTTATCTCCACAAACCTGTCACTGACAGTGACATGAATCAGGAGCTGAAGTCAGGGGAGCTCTGCCGGTTTTATAAGGAGCAAGCAGGAGGAGACTCAGACTCCGAGTCTGTATTTTAGTCCATGCATTTGTGACCGTGGTTTCCCAGTTCAGTAATTTCTGCAATGTTTTCAGGCTCATGCTGACTTCTCCCCCACCCCCAGAACAATGCTTGTTGATTTTTAAAAAGTAACCACTGAGACGCTCAGCTAGAATCTGTCTAAATGTGCTGCATGCTAAATAGCTTCTCTAACTAAAAGAAAGGAAAAGGATTTTTTTTGTTTTTTCATCTTTTTCCTTCTGCGAGACATTCCCCCTACCCACAAAATGCAAGGACTGTTTGGACTCCTAAGAGAAATTAATGCATTTACGACCAGTGTTGTAATCACAATAATGACACAACAGGGGTTTCTGGCTCGTTTTTCATGGAAATAAATTATTTAATTTGTCTTAATGTCAAAATAGAACATTGGGTCAAAGCACTGGCATCCCCAGTGGAGGAAGGGCTTTATATGTTTTCCAAAAAGAGCATAAAAGAACAAGGATGAAGAAAACCTGATGAAACAGTGAGTCTTGTGCATTTTTGGATCCAGGTTTCTCTACTATAAGGAGAAATTAAAACATAAGCCTAAATCTCTCAGAAATGGGATTTGGGTACATAATGACGCCTTTCACTCAGATTAAGGTGTTCAAAGAACCACTGCTGGATTTTCCAAATTTTGGAATAGCATAGCATAGCATAGCATAGAATAGAATAGAATAGAATAGAATATTTCAGTTGGAAGGGACCCACAATGATCATTTAGTCCAACTTCAGTCCCCCTCATTCCCAGCATTTTTCCTAACATTTCGCCAACTTCAAACATAGCTGTCATGAAAAAACATTGCTAAGTTCATATTTTCAAGATGTACATTCATGTCCATTCCTACCAGCTACATCTGCTGCTCTCTCAGACCAGTCAATCTACTGACTACCAAGATGTGCAGGGCCACCTCTGGGAGCAGCCTTTCCTTCTGGTCCTTTAGGAAAAGATACAGGAACTTTGCAGGTTTTTTTCCCTACAGAAAGAGACTATTTGGGTGGAATCTACCCTCTTGAATTCTTTCTGAAATTATTGCATTTCCTCATTGTCCTGGTTTCAGCTGGGTTAGAGTTACTTTTCTTNGGGAGTTAGCCGGGGGGCAGCGATCGCTGCTCGGGGACTGGCTGGGTGTCAGTCGGTGGGTGGTGAGCGGTTGCATCACTTGTTTCCTTTTCCCTGGGTTTTGTTTGTCTCTCTTGTTCTCCTTTTCATTACTATTATTATTATTATTATTATTATTATTATTATTATTATTATTACTACTACTACTACTACTATTACTATTACTATTATTAATATTTTATTTCAATTATTAAACTGTTCTTATCTCAACCCGTGGGTTTTCTTACTTTTGCCCTTCCGATTCTCTCCCCCATCCCACCGGGGGGGAGGAGGGTGAGCGAGCGGCTGCGTGGTGCTTAGTTGCCGACTGGGGCTAAACCACGACACTCATTTTTTTTCACACAGAAGAAAGGATGTGGATTTCTGTCTCACCTCTATTCATCTCCCCCACTAGATTTGTGGAAAAAAAACTCTCCAAGGAGAAGCTAAACTCCTAATTGCCTTTGTAAATCAAAGCTCAGCAGCTCCTTCTGCAGATTTCACTCATCACATCAGAGATATCTGCAATAATTTCTACAGATGAGCTATTCAGGTTCGTCTTCCTTCATAATCAGTTGAAGAGAAGACAATCATGGGTGTGATTCACCTGACAACTCTTTTAAGATGAGATGAACCCTATCCTGGACTCCACTAATTTAACTGAGGGGAATGGAAGGCTACTGGGTCAGCCACAGGTTTACAGGGTAGATGCCTACATCATCTTCCATGATTTCACCAGTGCCATAGGGACATAAACATCAAACTATGGCTATTTATGCAGCTGAACAGGAAAGAACTCTAGGTTGAACACTGGACCTAAACTACTTGCATACACAAATCAATGTCAGAAATGGAAGGACAAATTAGTCATGCCCTCTGATCACTATGTTTCTGTTTCATCCTTGCCATCGTGCTGAATGCATGTGAAATGATTTCCCACGCAGTGATACCTACCCAGTATCATCAAAGTGAAGCCTCAGCACTGCCCAGACAGTGACACAAATTGTTGGGGTACCTGCAGAAGATAAGACGGTGATATCGTTAGCAGTCTAGACACATTCAGTACTCAGTAACAAGCACTTTTTGCAACCTCTTCACTCAGGTTTTATTTCCTAATAGCACTCGTGCATGAAAAAATGCAATTCTTTACATTAATTCAGAGCTCTAGAAACATCTATCTCAGTCAGAGGATGAATTAGTCTCGGGATTGCAGAAGCAAAACTGATAACAGGAAAGAATGATGTTGTTTCAGGTCATTATTGCTCAAAGTTTGCCCAGAGAGGTAGTGGAGGCCCCATCCCTGGAAACATTCCAGGTCAGGTTGGACAGGGCTCTGAGCAACCTGATCTGGTTAAAGATGTCCCTGCTCACTGCAGGGGGGTTGGACTGGATGGCCTCTAAAGGTCCCTTCCAACCCAAAGCATTCTAGGATTCTATGATTCTATGAAAGTTGTTGTACTGCATCTTGTTGCATGAATATTAAATCATTGGGCAAAATAAAAGCAGTGACATCAGCTTCCGTGTTGAGAGCTACTGTAATGATGCAATAATTGGAGAGTGGCAGATGTTGAGCTGTAATGGAATTATTGTATTCTTTGTATTCTTATGTGGTTTGGTTGTAAATGATTTGCATATATTGTATTTTCTCTGTTATTGTGTAAATAACTGATTTTGCTTTACTTATTCAGCCAAAAAAATCAGTAGAGGATAGTATTCCATTACTCACAGGAATGTTTCTTTTTTTTTTTTTTATGAAAGATAAAAAAAAAAGAAACCCCTATAAGAGAATATTGGGAGCAAGAATTTAATTTCTATTTCAGACATTTGTTTACTCTTTAAAAAATGTGTGCAAAATACAAATTAAATGAAAACAGCAAGAATCCACTGAGAAACCTGGATTTATTTTCCTTTGTGAAAACACTAACAGTGCAGTTTTTCAGTGGAAATATTTTTATAAAATAACGCAGTCTTGCAAGAAAACTCTGGGTAAGTTGGATCTTTATGGCATATGGATTTATGGCAAATAAAATCTTTGACTAGGAAGCTGCCTACATCTATTCAGGCACGACTGGAAAGATAAAGTGCTAAAAAGCAAACACAACAAGGACCTTGATAACCCCAGCTTGCAGCGGTGAACGAGACTGTCAGAAGTTGACAGGAACAATTATGTTTCATACATTTTGCAAGGCTGTGTTGATGTCACATTAATTAGTCATTGACTGAATCCACTTAAGTGAGTCTCTGTCAAATCTCACATTCCTGCTATCAGAAATAAAAATATCCCTGTTAGACCTACATGACTGATGAAGCCCTCCTCCTTTAAAAAAGCACACACAGAAATATTTGAAAGGAAAATGATAAAAAGACATAAAATGACAGGTTTGGGGGAGAAGAAATCATGCATATTTAATTTAAATTGAAGTCTGCTTTTCTTACATGAGAATACTTAGAAAACATTGAGATCCTTGTGCACTTAACAGATGCACAATAATAAAAATAATCTTTAAATATCAGTCATGGGTCTGACGTGCTATCTAGTTTGCACTGATTTGCACTATATAAATTTTGATCGTATGAATAATGTTCCAAGTCTGAAGCATGGGCAGGAAGGCAGAATTAGACTAAATGTGTCATAAAAAAAAAGTTCAAAAAGCACTTTTCAGATCAGCTTGGAGTTGTGAATCATCTGCTATATGAATATACACATACCCACACTACTTTTCTTTACGTTAAAAGGTACATACATCTTCATCGCCTTCTTTTCAGTAACGTTAGAAAACAGAAAGCCTCAAAGGCTGAGAAGAGAGCTATTCTTGCTGACTGTATTTCTGCCCTGAGTAAGGAGCAGGCATTAGGAGAGATCTCAGGAAAGCAGTCTATCTGGAGAACTTATCAACATATTGCATATTTAAGAGGAAAAAATTGTCTGGATCGACTCAGCCATATGTAGTTCTCATTCATCAGATGAGGACACTGATGTGCTCAGCACATTTTAAGAAACAGATAAACATCCAGATGCTGCAAAATGCTGAGCTCTTGCTTATTGCCGCTTCAATGCAACTCCTGCCCCATCAGCTCTGAGCTGAGGGGCAGCTTTTGCCCTACATCACTTGCAACCAGAGTCTGGAAGTGCTTCTGTTTTCCCAAAGTGCCAAATGCTCCTACCAGGTCAGGGGGACTGCTATACCAGTTGAAATAAACAGGAGCTGGGAAAATATTGTATTTAAAAAAAAAACCAAAACCACCCACATTTGGAGATTCTCTTAGTGTTATTAATGGATATTATTGATACTGCTTTAAATATGAAGTAATATCTCTAAACTGAACAGCTGGATGTTATTTACGGTATTCATCTTAAGATCAAACATTTTGAAGTTGCATTACATAATGAATCCATCTAGGTAGTTCTTTCATTACAGAGAACAATTTTAAAAAAAAAATCAGTTAATATGCTGTGTTGCAATATTCTCATATTTAGACAAACCTACAGATATGAAATTTCTGCAAACTTAATTAAAGGAACCCAACCTCTGATTTATGTTCAGGTTGCAAAGATTTACACATCGTTTTCTTTTATAATTGTCACATTTTCATGTACATAACCCCCAAGTTCTCTTTGAAAACAACCTTATATCTCAGCTATGGCGTGATTATACATCTGTAGATAGTACAAGGGGAACTTTGAACATCCTTTTCCAATAGTTCCTTTTCCAATAGCCTTTATATGCCATAGGTTATTTCTGATCATTTGTTCTCTTCTTTCTTCTCTATACCTTTGCTCCTATTATAGGGAGTCTTTGCCAGGAGATGAGAATTTTTGTGTATATACAGCTGCCTCAGGAGGGAAAAAACAAAAGCAGCTGTGGTTTACTTGAAGGTTCAGGTTACATGAGGATGTTTTTTTCAAAGGAGAATAGTCTAAGGCATGTGGTTTGTATGTAGACTTTACACATAAGTATGTGTATGTTTGTTTAAGTATAAAAATTGAGCTTAACCTTCTTAGGGTACATTTAAACTGAATGTATTCTTCTGCATTCACCATCTGACTTCTGCAGAAAAACGTCAGCAAAGAACTGTTTGAATTAACATGTTGCAGGAATCAATTTATCTCCAGAAGGCCAGAATGAAAAATAATTACACTGGTTATCATTGTACAGCTGGCCTTTCTGAAACAAATCTTGTTTCTTCTCATTGCAAGTTTCCATTTGCCATGCAGGTAGGATGAGCATACGTGTATACCCTTTGGATACATTTTCAATTTAGCTATTATCTGGAAGAAAGACACAAATGAAGTCTTAGAAAATGGACTAGACTTGGCATTGCAGATCTGATTAAGCTGAAGAACTTGGCATTAAGATCATATCTTGTAGAAGGCAAATCTCAGTTGTGGACTACATCTCTGCAAGAGATGCTGTGTCCTCCAGATTTCAGTTCAACTGTATTCAGACAAAAAAGCACAACACGGTTCAGTCTGCAGTGGTACTTGTATACAAAGACTAAAAATGTACTTTGAAACTGTATGTGGAAATATTAGATGGTTCGTGGATTCGTCTTGCACACTGAGACACATTTTAGACAAGAAATGTCACGTACCCCAGCCAATAATAGTGTACCAGTAGAAATATCTCCTCTCTGGGAAAAAGGTTTCTACCAATAAAGTGAAAAGGTACAATCCCTCAATGAAAAGCCAGAAGTAGTTGGACATGACGCAGTAGTGAAAAAACACCATCACTGCTTTGCATTCCACCTGCAGAGAATCAAGAAAAACAAAGTTATTTCCACATTGTTTCCGCCTAACAGATAAAGTGCTTTCAACCTCTCCAAAACTCTTAGGGGAAAGGAACACAGCTGGGACTGGTATTACACAATTTTAATAGTAAAGTTTTAAAAGCATGAGAAGAATATGAGGTGCCACTTAGAGAGCGAAGCTTCAAAGAGCAGGTAGCCAATTTTACCAGTGGGAGGTGGTCGAAGAGTGTCTGCAGACAGCTTGAGAATGTCTTGGATTAGTGGGAGTTCACATTGTCAATGGACGCTAATTGCTAGATTTAAGCCCCCTTCCAAGGATTAAGTGCAGAGAAGAAAAGAATCCAGTTGTGTATTGAGAAGCCTAAGGAAGGATGTGAAATGGCAGGACGATTGTGGGAGGCCCTGAGAGTGGGATCAGAAAAGGTGCACCCTCCTGCGTGCAGCTGAGAATTGTACTTCTTGCCATTTGTGGGTGTTGTCACTCAGGGACAGAAAATGCAAGTAAGTGTAAGTGTAAAGGAAGCAGAGTGATTTACTGTAAAAAATGATAGAAGCTTTCACTCATTTACTGGGGTGAAAAGCAGCAGACAAAAGAAAAAAGAAAAAAAAGAAGGAACTGGGGTTGTTTAGTCTGGAGAAGAGGAGGCTCAGGGGAGACCTTGTCGCTCTCTGCAACTACCTGAAGGGAGGCTGTAGTGAGGTGGGGGTCGGTCTCTTTTCCAAGCAACAAGCGATAGGATGAGAGGCAATGGCCTCAAGTTGTGCCAAGGGAGTTCTATATTGGCTCTTAGGAAAAATTTCTTCGCTGAAAGTGTTGTCAATCATTGAACAGGCTGCCCAGGGAAGTGGTTGAATCCCCATCCCTGGAAGTATTTAAAAAACGGGTAGACGTGGCACTTAGAGACATGGTTTAGCAGTGGACTTGGCAATGTTAGGTTTATAGTTGCACTAGATGATCTTAAAGGTCTTTTCCAACCTAAATGATTCTATGATTCTATGATAAAAACCTCAGGTGGAAACCAAGCTCTACCCTGACTCTGTGACAGTAGGACACACTTGTCTTTCCAGAGTTGCATCCCAGTGAGACATCATTAGTCCCACAAAAGTAGGATTTTTCAACAAATCAGAGCAGAATCAGTGTATAGACTGGAAGCTCCTGCCTGGGGCAGTGGGAGGCTGACAATTTTGACTGGTTCCCACTTGCACTCTGTCCTCTGGGACAAATCTACAGCCTATATGTTTGAACCATCAGATCTTGAGTTTCTTCAGGGAAGCTCTACCAAGGCTGAAGATCTGGTCATTAGATGGCTGATTTTAATATGTTTTGTGTTTCAAGTGTTTCAAAACAAAGAGGCAGATGCCACTATTAGAAGAGTGGTGTGAACAAACTACAGATCTAACATGGCTTCAGCTTTATCATGGAGAAGAATTAAAAACAAAAGCTAGTTTCAATGACAAAGAAAAGGCTGACTAAGAAACTACACAGCTGCACTTTCCTTGTGGAAGTGACTCAATGAATTTAGCTCATAACTGGATGGATAAAGGAAATGTCAGTTTGGAAACTCACTGTAATTCCATCATCATTACACCCGGTGAGCTGATTT
>VYZW01001435.1:18985-29102 GCA_013401315.1 Balaeniceps rex | reverse complement strand
ATTGGTAAAATAATCGTTGGGAAAAAGGGTCCTGGGGGAAAATGATGAACTTGTTCCTCAATGGACAGTGCTAATTAAGTGATCTGCAGTAGCCTAGATGGGTGCTGGGAAGAGATAGACAAAACTGTCTTAATTATCAGCAAAGGCTTGTTGTTAGTTAACACTGATGGGACAGCTTAACCTCCCAGTCATTCACCTGGGAAGATCATTTCATGGAATCATGAAAACAAGAAAAGGAATTTCAAGACAACATCTAATCAAACTATATATCTGCTGTGAACAGCTTCATAGTGATTTCCTGCTATCCACACACTCTCCTATTTACCAGGCAAATTTTCATGCATTTCAAAGGTTAAAAAAAATAAAGAAAGGACAAGGGTTTTCTGGTATCATGTAACCAGTAGCTTGCACAGAGACTCTTCCCATTAAAAAGCGCTAGGTAATATTAATAACTAGGTCAAACAGTTAGCATTACCTCTACCGAGGCAGGTTCTTCTTTTAATAGCAACTCATTTGTGAGCAGCGGCTGGGCTGTATAAGGATTGAAGCTGGGGTCTAATAGGGTTTGGTTACCAAGCATGGTGAGTACATGGGACTTTTGGTCCAAGATAAAGTGACAGGGGAAAGAGAGAAAAGACAAAACGCACCAGCCTAGCTGACCATCTGCAGTATGTTTTGCAAGACAAGGGAAACTCTGTTAGGCAGCAATGCATGCTGGAGTCAGAAACAGTCCATTTGACCAAATCAGTCCCTGGGCAAGCTTCTGATCTTTTGTTTGCTTGCTTGGTTGCTGGTGCCAGCTGCAAGGGGCAGTAGGACGGTAACATCTCGTATCTACAGACCACAAAAGAGCATGATGGAGTTTCTGCATCTCTCCAGGAATCTTTAATTCCCACTGACTCTTCCCTGGACTTCCAACATGGGAGCTCCTCACATTGGTCATCTCATATCTATGTTCTCCTTAGGCATGAGCAGAACCCAACTCTGAGTTTTAGTTGTCTTCTAAAATAGGTTTGAATTGTGATGATTAGTTAACCAAGACCCAAACACAGTTTCAGGTCTCATTGATTTCAGTGGAGACCCAAGGGCAGAACATCCCCTTTAGCAATTAGAGTTGGTGATATTTTCATGTTGTATAGGCTGTGAAGGCTTTTTTCACACACTCCCTCCCACCCCTGCACACACATACATACACATATCTACACACAAACATCCTGGTTTTCTGCAGAATTTTCTTAAACTGAAGCCCAACTCCAGACCTCTGTGGAGTTTTTGATTTCCATTTATACTGAGTATCTAAGTGAGGTTTTACACTCATGCTGGCCATGCAGCTTTACCAGACAGAGGCAAAGAATGAAGAGAAAATACTTTACCGTCTTCAGAGATGGCAAATCTGAACAGCGCAGGACACTTGACAAAGACAATTTCACCCACACTTGCAGGTTTCCAGCATGTAATATTGTCCCACATTCCTGGGCAACCTATAGAAGAGAAGAAGGGTTAAAATACATTAAGTGGTGGAAATCCATTCCTTTCTTCACACAGTTAGTGCACTTTATAGTTGGTTCTTTCTTCTATCCTTAAAAATGATCTTGTTTAGAATAATAAACAGTATCATTTTCTAATAAGCTTTCCCTGGAATAAAATAATTTTCATTCATAGGAATAGCATAAAATATGTAGTTGCATGGCACAATAATGACCAGACTCTACCCTAGCAGAAGATGACATTTCTTAGTCACAATTAAATCACTCCAACATACACCAGAAACAAATTTTCCCTTGAGGATCAAATCTACCACCATGTAGCTATCTTTTAGTTTCACTTAGTCATCTTTCAGTACTGCCAAGTTAAATCTTTAGGCATCTTTCATTTAAATTCTATAAAGTTCTGTTGGCTATAATCCTTGTCAAGGGTTAGGTACTGGCACATTTTGGAATTTGATCCAGAGAGATGACTGGAAACTGAAAAACAGATTCTGCTTCATCCTACAGCCAGTTTTGTGGATATGTGATAGAAGCTCACCTCTTTCATGTTATTCATTTTCTTAAAAAAATATTGGAAGTAGAAATGTCCTCCATTAGTAAAGAAGCATCATAATATCATTCACTACCTTTACTGCAGTTTTTGCTCTACAGAATATAAATTCACGATGTGAAAAGGATGATTTTGACCTCTAATGATTTCTTGCATAAGCTAAAGACAGAATCAGGCCTTTAACAACTGTTCAGCGATGAGGCTTCAGATAACAAGCTTTGAACTAAAGGTCTGAGTGGTAAAGAACCAACCTTCTGTTACATGCATGCAGAAAGAGGAGGTGATGGATTGTGGATGGGAGTTGTGTTCTCTTAGGATATAGGAAAAATTCAGGTCCCATGTGGTATTGTAAATACAACAGAGGAGCCCAGCTCCTGCTTCTTTCTGATCACCGTGTCAGAGACATGACAAGCTATAACTGGCTTTCAAAAAGCATAAGCTCTCCTGTAATTCTGTAAACCACCACCTTACGAGCTCATAAACCTAAAAGACTTATCCAGTGTACAGAAAAACGCAGAGCAAACTCTCAAATCTCCTACTAATGTTTAACAAAATGACTTAGTAAAGGAATCTCAAATGGGAATCATCTTCTACCTCAGCAGGAAAAGAAAGAAAAACTAAATCTAAATATCTCCACTGCTTATTTGCATTTGATGTTGAGACTGAGCACATAATCTTATCAACTGTTAAAAGCCTCAAGCTTCACGATTTTCTAAGTGGTTTTCTGTTGATATACTCTCTTTTTGACTATGTGCCAGGAAAAATAAGATCTTCAGTAAAAGCAGATAATACTTCAAAGTGTCATACTTTCAGCCTGGCACAAGTACAATATAATGAGGTTTGGATGATCAACTTGTAAAAACAGTGCGGGCTTTATCAGCTTTGGTGATAGTAGCGGATTTCCAACAGTGGAGAATGTATGCTTACAGGGCTGGACTTGGTGTATTTTTTCCATCAGCTTCAGTGGCAGGGAATCAAGCCCTATGTTTTCTCACAAAATATAAGCCAGATACTACTATGAGTGGTGGATAGGGCAGTTCTGAGTGATACAGTGTTTGAAGGATTAGGTCAGTCTCAAACACCACTGTTATAAAGTTATAATGATGGCATATGATAAGCAGTTGCTAATCATTCTTTCAAATTAAAGGATGCAGCATCAGATCACATCATGTAAATTAGTAACCATATAAAATCCTGATCCTACTAGCTAAAAATCCTTCAGCTTTGCCAGACCCACCAAAATACAATATTACTGCAAAAACGCTCATTAATTCATCGCGGGAGCTGGAAGAAAAGGAATCTTTTACTTTTCCCTCTCCTCTCTCTTTCTTCCACTCCTACCCCAGGTTGTTTCCTTTGCCAGATGGGGATCGCATTGTATGAGTACTGTGATTCACTAGAACATCTTCAAAAGGCTCAAAGACTGGGGTTTGAAAAGTTTTGTGATACAATCAGCGTACTAAAGATGGAAATCAAGATCACATTGAGTGCTATTAGATTTATTGTCTTTGATAGCTATTGTCTGTCCACGCAGTAGGAACTGTGTTTACCATGTAAATCTGAACACATATAGTAACAGGTTTATAGTTCACTGAGTAAAGGGTATGTAAATATCCATGGTAATGAGACATTTGCTTACAAGACGTGTTAGAGACAATCAAAGTGGCTAATGAGAGCTTCTGAGAACCACCTGCTAACGTTGCTCACTTGAAATAAACGAGTTTGATAGGAATAGGGAAAGATTTCTTATTTCTTATCATTACTTCAATGTCAGTTGTCTTCCAAACACTGGGATAACAATAGATACTGCAAACCAACCTAGGGAAATGCAAAGAAATCCTCATACTGCAAAAAAGAAAGCGTAGACATAGAATAAATATTTCATAGCACCGTGTTTCAAATTCAGTTATAGCAGGTGGCTGTTTTTGTGGTAATACCTTACAGAGCTAAAAAATAGCCCCATTTAAAAAGACTTTGTAAGTTCATTGTGCTAGAAAGCACTGATGTGCTGACATTGGAAGACAGGGATGGAAAAGCAGAGAGTCAAGTAATTTGCCTGAGTTACTAAAATATGTGAGTGATGGAGATTGGAAAGAATTCATAATCAATGAGAATGTTGCCTGATCCTGCCTAGAAAAGCATATTTGTAACAAACAATTTATAAGAGCAAAGAAAAAAATGACAAAAAAATTACATGTAATAAAAGCCAGTTTGTACAATCCCCTTACGTTTGTAAACCATGATACTGCCAGCAACTCCTGCTGGGTGAAATCAGCCCACAGAAATCAATGTGACTTGAGGGTGAAACTGCACAGCGGGGTTCTCCTCTAGCACTGACGGTACGTCTGCATTGCCATGTGATGTAGGGATGCCCAAGCTAGCTTTGAAAGAGGTAGCTCAGACCCTGCAAGCAGCAAGGCGCAGCTTCAAGTGGGCAAATGTTCCTGGTTCTTAGCATGTTAGAAATCAGTAATAACGACAGTTTTAAAGAGTAAGATTTCACGTGGGCCAGAGTGAAAAGGGGTGATCTTGCCAATGGACGGTCTTGAAAACAGGGCACCTTGCGGAAAGCACAAACTCTTCCTTCCCTTCTCACATCTACACTGCAAACTGCAGACTGAAATTCATGTTTGGTAGACTTTGTGGGATTTACCTCAGTTAACATAAGCAGCGTAAAGCTTGGCATCTGATCTTGGGTAAATATGCCCTGTTCATGGCATGGGCAGAAGAGTGCTTCGCCTTATTCAGCTAGCCACCTCCTCTCCAATGGGATGGATGATCTTTTGGGAGCCCCCATCCCTTGTCGCTGACTTTTGAGGAAACACAAAGTAGTCGTTCAACTGTTGGGTTATTATTATTATCATTTCAGGATTGGTTTAACTTCAGATGGCTAAGACTCACCCTTTTACCCTATTCAGCTACGCAAAGTTTCCTCTGTAGTTCACGAAGAGAGACTTTTCAGAGAGGGGTAATCCCATTTTAAGTTGGCGGTGGTGGTGAATCACACCGTAAGTGTACTTCCATCTCTCCACTGACTACACTCAGTAGAATGAAGCTAAGAACTAGCTTAGCATAGACAGCTGCCTATTCAACGGCTGAAGCTTGTATTCCCCATAGGGTCTATGTGGTCTTCTGGAGCAGACACAAACCATCTCTGCCCCCAGGGCAGAGGGCTGACCAGTGGCTATGCAGTCTCCCCTAGCCACTTTCCAATCCTGAACAAACCAGCCCAGCTGAGGGCTGCGACACGCTACTGCAGGCTGTGAACTGTGCCGGCGTAGCTGTGCAGCTCCTGAGCAATTGAAACCACAGGCAAACCACAGTGGCCGCTTATGAAAAGCCACATGATCAATGCCTACATCTCTGTCTCAAGCTTCTTCTTGCAAAAGTGAGATAAAACTCGTGTTTACACTGCAAGCTCCCTGTGGCAGGATCCACCCTGTACTGTTCTTGTGAAGTGTACTCCAAAAAACAGACTCCTGATTTTAGCTGAATCCACAATATGGATTTTATATGAATTTCACATGAAGCCCATGACACCTAAGTTTAAATTCAATATTGTTGAAGCTGAGGGGGATGTCTCATATACCTAAAGATGGATCTGACTTGGCAGCCACTGAAAAAGAACAGCACTTTCAAAGAAAGGCCGAATTTCAGCACAAGGAGGAAACTATAGATATTTATCATCGCAGAATGTTCCGATGCAATTTTAAAATTATACCTAGCACTAAAACCATTCCAGTTATCCTCCCTCCATGGAGGTTCACACAAGCCTTGTTCCTGTCCTTTGCTTCAAATTAAGCCTCCAGGAGCAAAATACTTTCTCTCTAACCTGCTACTCCTGGCAGCTGAAAGGCTCCCTTCTTACATGAAACGTCTGGAAAAGCACCAAGAGAAAAAAATAAAAAAAGCCCAAAGCAAGCCATGCTGGCAGAATAGCAGTGATAAAGAGCTCTTCTGAAATTGCTTGCGGTCCCTTATCTTCTTTTTCTCCTCTGTCTAGGGCTGTCTTGAGAGTCCCAGTTTTGACAGCGGCTAGATATAAAACCAGATTTTAGGTAACCCCATAGCTGAAGTTCACTGAGTTCAAGGAATGGACCTCACTTTAGATCCACTGAGAATAGAGCCTGTTATCTTCCACCAGCACGGAGTCACTATGTCACCAGGACTATGTACAAATTGTTCTTTTTCTATAGATTTGTGTCCTATTTTTTCATGGTGCCTCTACTGCAATACCCTCATTTACACTCTCTATATTTAAATCCTCTTAACAGCATCCACACATCCTCCCGTGTCCTTCCCCTGTCCCTAGTGCAACTTGCCTCCTTCTCATCTCTGTTAACTTTTTGGCAAGAGAAAGTGCAAAAGCAGAGACGTGGGGTTTGGATGACAAGACCCTGTGTACTAACTCACTGCTTGCTCACTCACTCCTCTTAATAAAGTGGCGAAGTCCTACTTGTCCCCCTCTCCATGAAGAGAATTATTTTGACATCTTTCTTGTACTCAGCACACCATTTTCACAAAACATACATGAATTTGCAGCTTGGAGACTAGTGCACCTCTGTCAAATGTTGCTGACTTTATTCAGTGGACTCAAAATTATTGGGTGTAAGGGGGGGAGTGAAAAAAGGAAAGACAGGACGATGGACAAAGGGTTTTATGGATTCATACACAGACAAAAGGGAATAGACAAGAATTTGCATAAAATTTGTTTCCTTGGGAAAACAAGAAAAAATGTAAATATATAAATATTTTACTTCTGTATTTTTCATGTATGAAAATAAAGGCTTGGGACGAAAATCCATCCTTTTGGCTTACAGCATTCAGTTTGATTTTCAGTTCCTCTCCTCATTTATTAGTTTAAAATATCACCTTCAAGGTCATATTGCCTTCAGGAGAGTAATATCAAAGGAAACGTAATGTTACAAGCCAGCATATTAAACTGAATTATGTGATGCACAATAACTTTTAAAGGGCATACTACATATAAAGCCTTTTAGAGAGAGGGAGAATATGAGATAGGTGCTCTCTGTTCTTTCATAAATCTAGATAAATACCAAAATAAATAACGGTTTAAGCAAGGTCTGGGTATGGGGCTTAGATTTTCAAAAGTAATTGACATTTCCAAGTATCTTATAGGAGCTCCTGTTACAGAAATGGTGGTTCTGTGGGTGTTTCAAGTTAGGCAGCAAACTTGTAACACTGTCAGATCCAATAGTCTCTTTTGAAAGTCCAGGCCATAAGAGTAGAAAAGAAAAATCAGCTGAAATTCCAGAGTTATAAAAGGGGACAAAAAACACAAAGGGGAGAAAAAACACTAAAGGAAGACATTCTATGTTGGAAAAGAGAACACTTGATCATGCACAAGCTAAAAAGTCATTCCTTCCTCAAAATGTCTTATATACAAAGCAGACATGAAAGACCGAGTACAAGGGGAAGCTGAGCAGAGGAAAAGGAAAGGTTTTTTCCTTCCCAGTTCTGCTCCCAATAGATTTTGGAATTATTTGAACAAAGTCTATTTATTCTGTACATGTCATCTGGACAAGCTATTACACTAAGAATTTGTTCCTCTATCCAAATTTTACTACTGCTGCACCAAGATGCATCTTGCATTGTCTAATATGGTATTCATTTACCTCAACAGTATAAATTATATATGTAAATCTGAGCTAAGTTCTTCTACATTTCTTTTACAGTTCATGAAGAAAACCAGACAGCTCTGAAGGGCACTGCTAGAGGGTTTCTAAGATAAATTATCCTCTGGAGATGCATATTTTCTTCCACTGATTAGAAAAGGCACCAAAAGAAAACCTAATCTTAGGCTTAAAACAACAGGAATTAAAGCAGAGGAATTCCACACGTATAGTCCAAGTGACTCAGCTAGGGCTGTGTGCGAAGAAAAATAAACTGTGGTCAAACCGACCAGCAGTTGGCCTACCTTAATATTTTCAATTACCTTTCTCTAGATAACTGCTGCCCCTGGTAGAAAGTTATACAACACTATGTTATGACTATTTAGAATCCACTGTTTATGTAATGATAATTGTATAAACTATGATAGCGTTTTCTACTGGTACGTCATTATCAGTAAAGAGTTGTTTTGTGGGATGACATTTTCAGAGATCTAAGACATACGAAGTGCAGCACTTTTCAAAGAACTGTTAAAAATATCAGCTTAATTTATGAAAAAGAACATTGGAAAAAAATATTTGAGATATTTCACTTCTTATCTACTAAATTAATCCTAAATTATATTAAAAACTAAAAGTGAAAGAAACAGAAACAGTGTTTTTTCTTTGAGTGGAACAGTGAGTTTTATAACATAAAAGTAGAAAAAGACGAGCTGAAGATAGCAGGCTTTAGCTCTCAAAAGATTAAGTGCATATGCTTTGCATTTGCCAAACATAAATTGTATATTTTAGAACTGGGAGCTAGCCTTTTTTACCAGAGTTCAGCAGAGATGATTTCCCTGGGTTTGGACATTCTGCTTTACTCAAGCACTTCGGTTCACCTTCCAGCCACCTTAGGAGTGAGCCATGCAAATTATAAATTAGAACTCTATCCTTATTCCTACTGTTTTTTTGGGGAAAAAGGTAGATGCAAATACACACACAAGTCACTGTTTGACCATGATCTGTCTTAGAGGTGAAAAGAGAATGAAGATCTTCTCAGTTATGCTAAAGTTCAACCATTAGAACTACTCTCCTCCAGAGGGTGAAAGGTTCTTTTCTACTTCTCATGTGAAACACCTCAAAAGGAAAGGCTAATACTAAATTATTAGGTTTTTTCCTTGAACATTTTTTACATGGCAAAGATCAGCTTTTAAATGACAGGAGCTGTTATCTATAATTAGAGAGGTATAAACCTTTTTTCTTCTTTTAAAGCTGTTTAATTCTTTACAGTCACAGGATATTTATTCTAAGCTCACACTTACTGCTGTTCTTGCGTTGTTACCTGCCAAGAAAACCTCATCCAAGAAAATCTCCAGAATTCTTTAAGTGCTGTCAACCAATTGGCCTTAGGTGAGCTTTGGAGAGTTTTAAAGGGAAACTTCAGTTTGGCAAAATCTTTGGAACATTTCTTTGTCTAATTATACAGAAGAGTAAAAAGCCAATAATCTGGGAAATGGAGAGGTGAGGAGTTTTAACTCTTTCTTTAAATATAATAAAAAAGATTAGTTATTCATCTATGAGAAAGTCATCACTTTGCTGTTCTGGAGACAGAGAGACTCTGTGAAATTACCCAAAAAATTGGGAGATTTTATTCCAACGCTGCTGGAGGACAGAATGACGCTTACAAGCTCCCAGAACCTGAGCCAGTGCCAAGCTTCCCAGCTGCAGATAATCTGGCACCACTCAGGACATAGGTTGTGTGAGATCATGGGGTACTGCTGGAGGCAGACTTGCCCGGCAGCAGCTGGTACCCCTCCCTTCTTTTATTGCTGGTGACAGCCGAAATGACTGTCATCATCCTACCCCACCACCACGCCATTCTGACTCGCTTCCTCCCCTTTTTAGGAGAAGAAGAGATCATGCACTTTTCTTTATTGACTCTATCTTCCATTAATTCTCCAAGCTGAGAGAAAGGGGAAAAGGGAGGCTGTTGCACCAGTGCCTAGAAGGCTTTGCATACATCACAGTGCTACAAACCTTAATCCTTCAGTAACTGGGATCACAGTCATTTCTGGGAAGAGCATAGTAAAAATACTGGCTGAAGGTTGCAGAGTTAAGACAGAGTTTGAGAAGAAAGCAGTGGAGTAAGAATCGGAAAGATGTGTTACTCTTCCACAAAGCCTTACCTTCTCCTGTCAGATGCTACCTGAACAGATCCTCCCCTTCACAGGCACAACCTACCCATAAAAAGTGATTGACTAAGGACAGCAGGGTGGAGCACTCTCAGCTGTGTCCTACCTTTTTAAATAGTTTCAATTAACAATATTAATTAAATCTGCCATTGGTGTGGTGATGGAGGAGCTGGAGAGAAATAAATATATATTATATACTTATATATAAAATACTATATATCATATATTTTTCCCCACAAGTACTAATGTGCCTCACAGCGATCCCTGGCTTTCAAC
>VYZW01001435.1:0-11989 GCA_013401315.1 Balaeniceps rex | reverse complement strand
AGTGATAGAAGTATACAGTCCTAGAGAACAATGTCTCTCATCTGAAAGCAGACATTTGAAATAGGTCTGATGAGTCATTCCCTCAAAAAGCCAACTTTTGTCCATTGACTGTGAAGGCAGCTTTGGGACAATAGCCGAGATAAAAATACCTTTGGCATAGAAATCTCAAGTTCCATGAGAAAAAACTCCATGCTGTCACTCTGCAAAAAGAAACCCTGATATTGCTCTCATCTTCCTATCAAGGTACAGAAGAATAACCAAGGAAATTCAAACAATGCCACCTTCACAGCAGGCTCACAAAAGCCCCATTATATCCCAGAAAATAAGGTCCAACCAGTTCACTTCCTGGGCTGTGCCACTGCCAAGCCTGTTAAATCTACCTCTAATGAGAGACTGAATGAAGGATTGAAGAGAGACAAGACAGAAATGGAAGGACACTTCATGATGTTTGATGACCGTCATTGTCTCGTGCAAATGATGGACCATATGTGACCACAGTCTCAATTTGTAAGTAAAAAGGGGAGTCTGGTCATGCTTCTCTGCAGCAGATCCCAGGCTGGAGCATTGTTCCCAGCTCACAATTCCCTTGGAAAAGCTTTGTGCATTCCACAAGTTCATAGTCCTGTCAGCTGATGAAAAGCTAATGTCACACACTGTGTCTCTGCTCTAGTGTCTCTATTCCCTTTTGTGCTTCTTCCCAACACAGAGTCAGAAGAAGGAACAAGGATCCTATTGTCATTACCAGCAACAAGAAATGTCATTGCACATGGGGAGCTAATGTGGGGTAGAATGGGAATCAGCCAGGAATCTTACTTTCAGTCTGTATTGGTAGATCCTATTATATTCACTGGCCATACTTTATGAATTCATTAGCAACAGAAGCCCAAACCTGAGGAATTATAGAAAGGATCAACATTTGTATTTTGTCTTTATTAACTACTAGCATATGTACCAGTATCTTTTACATCCTTCTAGGCTTTTATAAACTGAAATGGAGATCATAAATTATTGCTGTATTGTCCTTTCCTTGCCTTTGGGTAATTCGACTAATACAACAAAATTGTGGATGTGTGTGTACAGTAATCCTGTAGTTTCTCTGTTAAAAACAACCAAACGTCTCTGTTAGTCAGTGCTCAGAATACTTAACGTTAGTATTTTTCTTTTCACTGTCTCTACAACCAATGCAAAAAGATAGGCATGTTTTCATAGGTTGATTAACATCCTTCAACAAACAATCCATCCTTTATTTTTTTAGAGGACTCTCTCAGGAAACATGACTGGTTCTCTACCTATCTCTTTCCATTGAGATACATAGAATCATAGAATGGTTTGGGTTGGAAGGGACCTTTCAAGGTCATCTAGTCCAACCCCCCTGCAATGAGCAAGGACATCTTCAACTAGGTCAGGTTGCTCTGAGCCCCGTCCAACCTGACCTTGAATGTTGCCAGGGATGGCACATCTATAACCCTCTGGGCAACCTGTTCCAGTGTTTCACCACCCTGATTCAATGAGTCCTTTAGGTTCAGGCTAAGAAACCAAAATATGTCTGTATGCAAACTGAGGTGGGCTTCAGCTGCCTCAGTGCATGTCACTAGGGCCACCTGAGCTATTACCTGACCTCCTGCTTCTTTTTCAATATTGTTACTCCAGTAAGTCTGTGCCACATCCTCCAGCCCTGTGTGGGTGTCTCAGATACCCAAGGCATCTCATATGGCACTGGACATCCGTCTCTATAAAATAACCCCCTTTCCCCAGTGTCTCAGCTTCCCCTGTAGTCCATGAAGTCAATATATTTACTGAAACCCTGAAAATAATTCCAGTGATAAAATGAAGATGTCTGTGGGTAATGGTCTGCACTCAGAAGTCTTCTGGTTTTCATCATTGATTATTGAGGGAGCCTGGGTAACTAACTTAGACTGAACGTGGAATTTTTAGGTAGCTACATCAGGTATTTCCACTGTAAGGATATAATTTATTTTCACAAAGATAGGGTTTTAGTGTAATTTGAGATGCTTCAGGGGATCACGTTGCCAGTCCAGATAGACACAGACCTTCTGTAAGCCCCATGTCAGAATGTCTTTATACCCTAAGGCATCTAGAGACACTTGATATTTATGTGCACCTGAATCTGGTCCTAAAAATCTCCAAAGTAATTCCCTAATTCTCTTACTTCAGGAACTTATTGGGCACTCGAATGCAATTTACGTGCAAAGTCTAGGATTCATTTAGGGTTTCCCTGAAATGTAGTCACTGCCAGTGCAGAGAAATTCAAAGTCAATCAGTGCTGTCTTAATCCATGTTCCATCACTAGAAATGAAGATCCTAGAAATCAGTCAACTGTGCCATTGATTCCAGCAAGAATCAAATTCACTCTCTGACTGCTGTGTTTTTCTCAGTGAGACTAACAATCTAAAGAAGTAATAAAGACTCACCTTTGTCAGAAAATACAGCAGACAGCCACAGAATATGCCATGGGAATAGGAACAAAAGAGTGTTTTCACAGAATTACCTTTTAAATGAATATCCAGTTGTCTGATACCTGACTCACTCATTTTTACATGTTTTTAGGACTTTCATGAAAACACAGTTTGCATGCAAGGAAACACTTTAATTCAGCGCTGAAATGCATCCACTTCTGCAGAAGCCTGCAGCAGCTCCCTGATGGGATACAGCACAAGCACACAGTTTAAAAGGAGCTGCAAAGATTTGATGAAAATCATACTAAAATCACAGATGGTCACTCGGTTATAATTCAGATGACATGTTAATAGTCTTTTGGGGATTTTTTCTGCCATGGTACTATAGACATTAAAGAGCTAAATGATTGTAAATTGACACAGCTTCCAGCTGTCCATGACTCTGAAGATACTGATGGATCACAGCAGCACAGGAAAGACCATCACTCACTTCATTGCATAAGCTTTGCTGCTAACCGTTGTTCATTTTTAACTGCCGTGACCTGGTATATCGTGTTTGCAATTACATGTAATGCTCACAATTCCAGCTTGGAACGACATGAATTAAAACAAATCCCCTGTCCCACAGGTAAAATCCATTGCAAATGCATCTACTACACTTTGCATTTGAAAAAAACCCAAAAGCAAGTAAATAAGTAGATGGGGCAAACCCTCACTTCGTGATAGCTTCCTGCATATACTGTAAAGAAGCGGCCCCCGTTTAGATGAGTTTGTCATCATATATGCCATGTAGTGGAAGGTAGGACTGGGCTTCTTGATGCTATTTAACTCCGGATAAAAGAAGAGAGGTGCTGTGGTTTAATGAACTAGTTGTCACCATAGAAACAAGGAACTCATGAGTGAACCTGTGTAAATAATTGATATTTTGTTTCAACGATTAAACCAAAAAAAAAAAGAAAAAAAAAAACATTCTGTTCAATTAAGTGAGATTTTTCCCTTCTTCTTGGCTGACATGAAATACAGAGTTGGACAGGCAGATAGGAAATTTCATTTTTAGCTTTTTATTTTTAATTTTAACATTCTTTATTTTTTTAACCCTGATTAAATTTAAGTAGCAATACTTCTGAAACAACACTCTGTCATGAAACGTTGACACATTTTTATTTTCCAAATTTGTTAATGGTTATTATTTTTTGGCCTAAATTCTTTAAGAATTTAACCTGAACCTGCATTTTTTAATGACCAAACTGCTTGCAGAAAAATACTTTTATTCAGTCCTGCTCCCAGAAACTAATCTTATCTGAGTCAATATCTTACCCAGTTGCCTGGACAAATTCCATTCTACCTTTTATTTTCTTTTAACTTATGTTCCTCGGTTATTAAAGGACTTCCTCTCAATTCTGGAGATTACAAAAGTAATAGCTTTAAAAGAACCGGGTAGACTTTATTGCAATGAATATACTATGGGATGGGAATAGTAGCTCATACACATGCTTTGCAGTTAATGGTGTTTTTCAAGCTGTAGCTGTTAAATTCCAGTACTTTTCCTTCCCTTCGTTTCCCATTTGAATGGAAGTGCAGCAAATGCTGAGAAGATGAATGAACCTGCATTTATTAGCAGGGCTTGCAAAGGAGGCAGTCTTCATTTAAACCACCAAAATGCTGCTGAATGTGTCGGCAGAATGTGTTCATACTGCCCGAGGAGATAATAGAAATTTCTGCTCCATTACAGCAATTTTTGCATCTTTTCTCTGAGTCATCTTAACTGACCGTTCCCAGGCTGATGATCACCTCATCTAAGTTTTAACAATCTTAGAGAGTCCATATAGCTTAACTTGCTCCCCAGCTTCCCTCTTGAGTCAGTAGAGAGAAAAAGGCCATTCCTGAGAACAATTTATCCCATAAATGTCCGGAACCCACAGCAGTTTGAAAGGAATAGCTTTAAGGAAGGAACCAACAACTCTTCAGTGGCTACTTAGACTTATTTTAGACTAGACAATTGAGGTGTTAGTTACTAAAATCAAGGGAGACAAATCGCATCTCTGGAGACTAAACAGTGAATAAGAACTAGTAGGATTTGGGATTAAGACTCTTAGGACACAGACTGAAGTATCTATATCTATCATATGTGCTGTAGAAGATCCACGGTACAATACTGCTCTGCTGCTGCATGATACACTATGGCCCTACACACTCACCAATTTGCCATGGCACTATACTGCGGGTGTCACATGGCACTGAAGAGAAAGGAGAGTATATTAAGGAAAGATTTTCTTGACACCGAGACACATAGGATTGCCAAAGATACTGTGATCCCTAATGAAGAATGGTACAGAGATCCCCAGTCTAATGGCAACCCAGCTAGAATTGGAAGCAAAAGCTGTAGGATCGCACAAGCACAGCGCTGCCCTGCAGCAAATAATTTCTGCTCCCAGGACCATGATCTCAGCTGAGAGTTACAATGCCAAATGAATATCCCTGATCAACTGGCATTACTATGTGCATCTTCATATTATGTCTAGGGTACAACGTGGATGGGTTTTTAATCCCCATTACCAGGAATCCTTCACCAGTAAAATTATTGTTATTATATTCTTTGTCTTCCCTGGCAGACCATATATGCAAGTATAGCTTGGCTGTATATTATAGAGGGTTGAGAAAGAAATATGCTAGAGGTTTTTCCTAGAAATAGGAACATACCAGTGGTTCACCCATTGGAGTTTTTTCCCGCCTCCAGCCGTGACTGGCAAGAAACGTTTCTGTAGATCATTCCAAAGCAGTTTGTCTGTGACACAGCACCCTTTCTTTCCCCTGCCACATCTGATCCTGAACTTTTTCTAATGACAATGCACTTCCAGGCTTTCAGCTTCACTAATGTGATTGAATTCTCAGTAGGCTCCCAACATCCCTTTTAACTGCTGCTGCTCCATTTGGGAAGAAGATTCCTTCTAGAGCCTGCAGCTTGGTTTTTGCCTGGATTGTGAAGGTTTTGTTCATTCCAGTACTGCTACATTATTATTAATAGAATTCATACCATCTAACTTCAGACTTCCATACTGATTGCTTTAACAGGCTATAGAGAGAAATGGGCACTTGTCATACACTCTTCTCAATGTAAGGTGGACATGTAAAACAGGTCAAATTTAAGTCCTGTAAGTACTTGTAAGTGTAAGTGACTTCTAAGTACTTATTTTGATCTATTGACTATAAAAACAGTCTAAATAACTAGCATTAATAAAAGCTTCTGTACTTTATACAACCGTATTTAGGTGACATGAATCCACCCATTGTATTTGATGAACAGACTTCTAAAAAGCCTGTTGATAAACTCAGAGGCATTCAGCAAAGAGCTAAAGAATGAGTCAATGCTTGGAAAACAGAGATTAGTGAAGCTCTTTCTCTTGCATTGGCCTGAGAAAGAATAAAGTTTGATCACAGCTCAGGTACCAAGGATTGCACAGGTGTCTTGTTCAGACAGAGACCTCTACAGTATAGCTGTCTGAAATGAGTCCTAACCCTGATATCACATGATCCCTGTCTTCTACCTTGAAATTCTTGCCTGTTTCTACCACCTCTAACATGAGTTTAGTAGAAGACACTTTCCGCAGTGTCACATGGTGTCGTGGTTTAGCCCCAGTTGGCAACTAAGCACCACGCAGCCGCTCGCTCACCCTCCCCCTCCCCGGTGGGATGGGGGAGAGAATCGGAAGGGCAAGAGTAAGAAAACCCACGGGTTGAGATAAGAACAGTTTAATAATTGAAATAAAATAATAATAATAGTAATAATAATAATAATAATAATAATAGTAATGAAAAGGAGAACGAGAGAGACAAACAAAACCCAGGGAAAAGAAAACAAGTGATGCAACCGCTCACCACCCGCCGACCGACACCCAGCCAGTCCCCGAGCAGCGATCGCTGCCCCCCGGCTAACTCCCCTCGGTTTATATACTGAGCACGACGTCATATGGTATGGAATAGCCCTTTGGTCAATTTGGATCAACTATCTTGGGCTGTGCCCCCTCCCAGCTTCTTGTGCACCTGGCAGAGCATGGGAAGCTGAAAAAGAAAGTCCTTGACTAGTCTAAGCATTACTTAGCAACAACTAAAACATCAGTGTGTTATCAGCATTCTTCTCATACTAAATCCAAAACACAGCACTATGCCAGCTACTAGGAAGAAAAGTAACCCTAACCCAGCTGAAACCAGGACACATGGATAAATCCATCAGCACAAAAAAGCATCTTTGATGTAAGACAGATTTATTCAGGCAGATCAAAGTCAAATAGGAGCCTGGTAGAAAACATTTAAGTGTAGAGACATATTCTTAGCTATACCCTCCCAACTCTAGGACTTCAATAGCTTTTAAATGCTGCGTGTGAGAAGAACAATCCTAGTCTTATTGTTCTTGTGCACAGTTGCATCAATAAGGGAGACACCTGCACATATATACAGGCACACAACAAAGTAATGTCTTCCCAGTGGTGCCAAAGGAAATAAGAACAGATAATTAAAAGGCTCTGAAAGAACAGGAGGCTGATGAGATACCCAATAAAAATCTAAAACTAAAAAAACCCTGCTCCATCATCATATGAAGATGGAAACATTTTTCAAAGTCTTCTGTGATTTTCTCTCTCCTTGCATTACCACCATTACCTTCTAATTACCACCTCCTACCCCCTTGGCCCCCTTACCAGTTTCTTTCCTGTTGATTTACAGGGTAACTTGCTGATAGTATTCTTCTTAACAAAGATCATTGTAGGCATCGCATCCCTGTAAATACTTATTTCATTTGAATTTCTTTACTTGCCTGGCAATGCTACTGCCCTTCAACATTTTTCAGGACAGGAGGAATGGGACCAGCTGACTAGGACTACAAGTTAAAGATTAATTTGACAGTGAGTCATGAACCACATAATCATCAATGAGTGCTCATCACTTCTATTTCTATTCAAATTCTTGCACTGTGTTCACTATTATCATACCTTGGCTCGTTCCAGATTAGACCATTTTAGGCACTATAAACATTAAATCAGAGGTCCAGATCTGCAGATCACTCAAGGAACCCCCCCACCATTTGAGAGAGCGCCACATTCAGGGAGCAAGTCTGGAATATCAAGTTCCAACAGTGGAAAACAAGACAGGTAACAGGCTGGGAAATGTCTATCATGCTAATCTACAGCTGGAGGAATGTTCTACACTTCATTAGCTGGGGTGTTTCCAGAGTGGAATTTCTCCAAGTGGCATATTTCCTGGCTGTGATCTTGTGCTCCCATAGACAGTATCAGATGCAACTGGTCAGTAGATCCCAGATCAAGCCAGACAAATGTGTAAGACCCTTGGAGTTACCTCTAGGTGAGATACAAGCCCACCAGGAAGCAGAAAACAGCTGGGAGATTCTCTCTGTCAGTGCATGCATGTGGCAAGTGTGAATGTCCAGGGTGCTGAACACTTGCCTGTCTTTTGAGGTCACCATTCAAGGAAGCATTGGTTGCAAACCTTGCTCACACAAGTATAAGCAGATTTGCTACAGTTAAGTACGTAGATGGTATGAAGAAGACACCTAAATATCAAAACATCCCATGGTAAAAATCATGGTCCAGGTATTTTCGGGTAATCCAGACCTCTAGCATGACCTAGTCAGTATAACAGAGCCAGATGCTAAAGGTAGAATTTTTCTGATAAAACGTAGACATCTACAGTGTAAATATATATAGCTCAGATGGACACCCTTACTTCCATACATGTCTGTAGAGAAAAAAAGGCATCACCTAAACCGCTTTGAGGATGAAAAGAATTATGTCTCAGGCTCTAATTATTAGGTATCCAGAGCTACAAAATGAGCAAGGTGACTTGCTCATTTGTAGTGTAGATGCATTTGCAGCCATCAACATTTGATTAGATGAATCCCATGCTTAGTGTACGTGACCCAGGAAACTGTCATTCAGCATCTGAGTAACTCCTGTGCCATTCTTTCCTAGCCCCAGGGTTGGGAACAGGTCAACAGAGTCTGGATGGGAAAAAATAAAGCTGAAAATGGGTGCATATGGATCAGCAGTGTGCTTTATCAATTCTTATCAGGAAGAAAGTCCCTTGAGAACTCCTGACAGCTAGAAGAGGGTCCAACAGGAACCGAAACTAGAACACTAGAACAGGGACAAAAACTCAAACAAGGGAGATTGGAAACACTGATGTAAGAAATAGCCTGGCTCCACTGCCTGGAGAAGTTGAGTATAAAGCAATCATTCCCCTCCTTCTCTTCTTTTTTGCCTTTGGCTTTCATTATTTCACTTTATCACTTTAATTCTGTCTCCAGAGCAAAGGAGTCAGATTCTGGGTCCTCCTGAGATTTCATTTTCTTCAATTTTTCTTTTTCATTCAGGCTGTAGGTGATGGTTGAACAGGGATAGACACACAGGGTCAGCACATGCTCCTTATTTCTTCTTATATAAAAGCTCCTGAAGAATTTAAACTATTTAAGAGGAAGAAGCCATCACAAAACCCATGGAAAAAAACAAACAGAAAATCTCAAGGCAATCATTGTCTCTGAAGCATTATAGGCATTACACTGCAGCAGAAGGAGGGAAAACAGTGCTGTGAAGAATAAAACAGTAATGAGCATAACATCTGGGCATGATGGGAAAGGGGAAAACATCAAAGCACTGACAAGTCAGGGCTGGATGCTTTCCATAATATAGTGCCAGCCTTGCTCTTCAAGACCTGTAGTTGCAGTTGCAGCATCAACATTGTGCTTGTGTTGGACCTCACCCAGAGGAGCTCTGGGGAACCATTTAGTTTATGTCTGTGTTCGCAGATGCTGAACACAGCAAGGGAGCAAAGCAAAGGCAGGAGAGTTGAATTATTGAAAAATGTAGGAACCCATAAGATGTCCTTCTTCTTTTGACTTCAAAGTTCATTGCTTTCCATGAAGTACTTTTAAGCAGGAGAAATATCAGTGCAGAAGATGAGGTCTCTAAACAGGAGCAGGGAACCTACTGTTACCGTTCTTATTTTTTGCACCATGTGGGCACCTTGGAGTAGGATTCATGATCTGTAATATTATTGTCTTAGATACTGTAGAAATATGGATCACAAAGACTGTTCATGTCCCAGATTCAAGTTTTGTATGTGATCATTTGACTTTGTGACACCTGCAACAGAATTTGGAGCTACCTTGCTTACAGAGGTTACTGTAGTTCAGCTGATTTGGAGGATTTTTTTTAAGCCACAGTAACTTGAACATGTGCCCAAGCCTCTACAGGCTCTAAAAACTCACAATCTCATTTTATCCCCTGCAGCCCCTCTAAGGAGAAAGAAATCCTCAGAAAATTTATATATTGAATTGTTCTATGGAAATTGGCATGCAGAAGTAGTCAGAAGGGGGAAGAGGTAGTTTTATGCTTCTCCTTGCTCTGGAATAAACAGAAGTTTACTCACCAGCCAACAGGGATTTCTTCCTTCTCTCAGCTGTTTCCGACAAGCAAGGGAGTTATTTCCTACGTTTCTCTTTCTTTGAAGGGAAACAAGCTAATAACATATTTCTCCACTACCTGCCATCATTAGTTAGTCTTACTGTTACAGATGAATAACAAAAACCAAATGTTGGGCAATTTTCCCTTCTCCCAGGTGAAAAATAGGTTGTCTGCAGCAGGTGAAAATTGGGAGGAATCAACACACTGCAAATATGACTGCTTAATTTATGGGCAGTTACTACTTCTTCAGGGAGTTTCGTAATGAAACTTCTCCAAACAGTGCTTGATAACTTAACCTAAAGGCCAGGTTCAGCTGTGGTGAATAGTGCTCCATTCCAGTAATGGACTAGGGGCAAAAGTGCTTTTGGAGAGAACAGATACTTGCGTTTTTTTCCCAAATGCTGCAGAGTGTGAATTCACCATGCGTGGAGTATCCCATGTTTGTACCCCTCTTGTTAGCAGGCAGCAATAAGGTGTCATTCAAAACAGACTAAGTAGTATCTCAATGACATTGGGCAAACCGTAAGAAGCTGGTAGAGCTCTGTTGATGTTCCATCCTTCAACTACGGAGATAAGGCTTTGTTGAGAATGAGGGTGGCAGGAATTGGCTTGAAATAAATATCATGTAATGAAAGGTAAGTCTGGAAGCTCAGGACTTAAAGGGGATAGAGTGGAATGGTATAGTCCCAGAGGTGAAATGAAATGTATGTAAAACATGTCTACGGTAATTTTAAGAAGGTAGAGAGAAAGGGCAACAAACAGGGTCCACAGAATGAGATGGTTTTCAAACAAGAAATATGCCAGAATTCTTCACTGGAAAACAAAAGTCTTTGAGAGGATGTGGCTTCTTTACCCAAAACCACATAAACTGTGGAACTCATTGCCACAGGATGTGGTGTACAACTAAAAGATGCACAGTAAGCCTGGGAAAATCTTTACAGTGATTCAGTACAAAAATATTGGGGGAGCAGAATAAAGAGCAGCAGGGTTCTGCTGCTGAGCTAGTGCTTGAAAGGATTCAGTCCCTTCCTGCCTGAGTGGGTGATACATTTTAATCACATTGAGATGCAAAAGCCTTTCCAATGGCTCTGGACCTCCTGTATCTCTCAGCTGTGCTTTGAATTTGAAGCAGGCTGGGGGGAAGGGAAAGTTCAGTCTGAATAGTCCCCCAACGACCAGGGTTGTTCTGGATTTGAGTGATAAAGAAGAAATCTTTGGCGAAATAGTCTCTTTTGACCTGGGAAAATCTATGAATTCTTGAATCCGAATAATAGTCATTGCATAGTCATGAGAGGTAGGGCTCATGATCAGCTTCTGGGAGTAGGGGAGAAGAAACATGTCCTTGCTTATGCCACTTCTGGATCAGGGAAGAATTGGGATAGTCTTCTGTAATGTACAGAGGGTCTCAAAAACACATCCCTGGGGCTGAAATGAACTGCCTGAAGTACATGTTTTCCTCAGTTCCACGAAACCACACAGTTCATTTACCCAAAGCTGGGAAGCAGACCTAAAATGAGCTTATGTATGAGATGAATAGCAGGACTCAGATGTAAATACTCCTAGCAGCTAAAATGCAGCAATGGCTTGCTTCAGAGGATGCTCTGGTAACAGAGAGATCTGCATCCCGCCCTCCCTTGCTTCTGGGCTAAAATATATGGTGAGGAAAAGGGGAGAGAAACCTCCCCTCTTTTATCACACACACAATGTGTGATTAAAAAAAAAAGCAGAAAAGCCGATAAAACTCTGCTTTTTTCTGCAGTTTTACCAATTCTAGTCACAGCAGAAGCAGTTTGGACAGGACTCAGAAAATAGACCCTGATTTCCAATTAGTTTCTTTGTCATTCTTTGCCCTTCTCTCATTGGTGCTGACCACAGGCAGCTCCTGCTGCAGTCAGTGGGAAATGAGACAGGATATTAAACTATTAATTTCTTCTTCGCCTGCTGCCTCAGTTTCTTATCTCAGCAATAGCACAAGTATTCTTTATCAAGATTACGGTCATCACAATGTAAATCCCAGTAAAGTTCTTCAGATCATGTGAGAGAGAGGCACAAATTATTGCTGAGCTGATGAGGGGGAATGAGCTATTACAGAAGAGACCA
>VYZW01001429.1:340-14503 GCA_013401315.1 Balaeniceps rex | reverse complement strand
GACATGGGAACAAGAAAAAGTGGGGAACGGGGGGATGTGCAGGACACAAAGTACAAGGGTGGGAGGGATGAGGGGCACGGGGGGGCACAGGTCGCAGGGACGCAAAGGGTGGCGGACGTGGGACACGGAACACGGGGACAGGAAGGATGTGGGACACAAAGGACACGAGGGGGACACAGGTCACAAAGGACGGGGAACATGGGGGATATGTGGGACACGAAGAGAGGGACACAAAGGAGGGGGGGACACGAGGGATGGGGGACTTGAAGGACACAGGATGTGAAGCCAGGCACAAAGGGCAGGGGGACATGAAGGAGGGGGTGGCATCAGAGGTGGGGGACACAAAGGATGGGGGATGCCAAGGGCCTGGGGACACATGGCAGCGAGGACGAGCTCTTGGGGGGGAACACGGGGAACCCGCTTCCCTGGGCAGTTGCCGAGGAAGGTGAAAAAAGCCTCTTTTCAGCTTAAAGATGTTTTTTAGAATTTAATAACAAAAACAATTCCTGTGGAGGGGCCAGGAGCGCGGGTGCTCGCTCCCCCTTCCGAATTGTGACCGAGCCCGCAGTTCACTCGGTTGCAGGAAAGCAAATTAAAAAATTAAAAAATTTAAAAAAATAAAACCACAGAGTAAGCGGCCGCCCCGAAAGGGGACTTTTCCAGAAGGCTCCTCATCTGCAGCACCTGGGCATCTTGTCCAGGGTCACAACTACTGCCTGCTGGGTCTGCAGCGGGGTTTCCCAGGGACAGGAAAATTTGACCCCGTGGTAGTGCCGGTCGGGACCACCGGCCACGTGGCGCTGGGCGTCCTCCTTGCCTTGAGCAGGTCGCTTGAGCTGGATGGTCTTCAGAGGGGGGGTCCCAGCGAAGGGCTGGGTGGGGAGGTGCCGTCTCACGCCCCTCTTGTCTTCCCACCGCGCTGCAGCTCCTGATCGCTCGGCGGAGGAGAACCAGCTGCTACTTCTACCCCCGCGCCTGGCCCAGCGTCAGGAGCGCGGACTGGTGGGAGCGGGTGGTCCTGAAGGAGTTTGGGCCCCAGGACTGGCTGGAGAAGTTTCGGATGTCCAAGGAGACCTTCTTCTACGTCTGCAACCAGCTGCGGCCCGGGCTGGCTCCGCACAGCGCCCACTTCCACCCCACCCTGCCCCTGGAGAAGAGGGTGGCCGTGGCCCTGTGGCACTTGGCCACCAACGTGGAGTACCAGACTCTCAGCCCGCTTTTCGGTGTGGGGCCCTCCACAGTGCAGACGTGTGTCCGGGAGGTGAGCTACGCCGTCGTCTTGCTGCTGAAGCCCCTCTACCTCCGGCTGCCCAACGAGAAGGAGCTGGAGAACATGGTGCGCATCTTCCGCACCCGCTGGGGCTTCCCGCATTGCATCGGTGCCCTGGACAGCCTTCACATCCCCATCCACCCGCCCCTGCGCCTCAGCGCCGACTACTGCAACGGCCAGGGCTGGCACTCCATCCTGACGCAGGCCACCGTGGACGGGCTGGGCCAGTTCTGGGACGTCTCCACCGCCTTCCCCGGCAGCATGGAGAACAGCGCGGTCCTGGAAAGCTCCAGCCTGTGGGTGCTGGCCAAGGAGGGCCGGCTGTGCCCCAACCCTCCCAAGCACTTCATGGGGAAGGCGCAGAAGTACGTGCTGCTGGGCGATGCCACCTACCCCTTGCAAGACTGGATCCTCAAGCCCTACCAGGAGGACGAGAACCTCACCCAGCGGCAGCTGCAGTTCAACTACCGCCTGAAGCGGGCGCACAGCGTGATCGAGAACGCCTTCCTGCGCCTGAAGGCGCGCTGGCAGATCCTCCTGAAGTGCGACGACTGCAGCCTGGAGCTGCTGCCCACCCTCGTCCTCGCCTGCTGCATCCTGCACAATGTCTGCGAAGCCCACGACAACCCCTTCAACGAGGAGTGGCTGGAGGGCACCGAGCCGACCGAGCTGCCCAAGCCCTGCCAGCCCGCGCCCGCCGCCATGGAGGACGGCCGGGCCGAGCAAGTGCGCGAGCTGATGTGCCAGTACTTCGAGAGCTGCGGGGAGGGCTGACGGGGCCAGGGGAGAGAAGCAGCCCTGCGCGTCCTTGCTCGCGGACTTCCCACGGACTCCGGCAAACGTTTGCCCAGCGGTACCGGGCTGTTTGGCAAAGGACTGCACCCTTTTGCCTCTGCCGAAGGCTGCCGGCGGAGCGAGGAAGGCTGCCGGCTGCACCAGCCATTCCTGGAGCGGGGAGCGGGGGTGGCTGTGTCACGCTCGTGCTGGTTTTGCCACGGTGGTTTCGGGCAGTGGAATGTATTTTGTGCCCTTGCTCTCTTCCAAGATTTGAGCGGTCTGGTGGTGTGTTGTGTGCTGCGTGAGTAAAGCGGGGATCGGGGCTGGGCGAGGGAGAGGGCTGCCTGGGTCTCCCTTTTCTGGGAGTATGTCTCTGTCCCGAGGCCCCTCTGTCAGGCAGAAACCAACAGGAGGCTTGAAATAAGAAGGCAAAACCCCTTTGAAGGTACGAAACTTGCTGCGTAAACACACTTGGGAGGGGAAGGGAAGGAAGAGGCAGAGCAGCGACTTGCCGGGGGCTGGCACCAGCCCGGAATGAAATCGCATCCGCCAACTCCCGCTCTGCTGCCGCTCAGGCAGCGCGTGCTGCCCTCGGGGGAGCGGGCTGAGCCGCCACAGCCTGGCGTCCCTCCTCGCTCCTCTCCAGAGGGGTTTGCTGTGGGGGTCCGTGGCTTGGCCCCCAATCTCCCTCCCCGTCCACCATCCCGCTCTTTCTGCCGGCGCCTCTGTTCCCTGCTCCCAGCCCGGCTGCAGCGAGAGCAGACGCACGCAGCTCTACCCCCTGCTATCGTCTGAGAAATCGAGCGGCGGCGGTTTATTCTCCGCTGTCCTCCCGCCGCAGGCTGGAGCCCGGTGGCACGATGCCTCCGCCGTGCCAGGGCAGGGCCGGCTGCCGGGGCGCAGAGGCAGCTCCATCAGCACTTTGTGGGAAGGTGGTAGGCGGGGGGGGAACGGCACAGACACGTCCCGCCGTGCCACCCTTCCCACGGGGCCGGGATCCGCTGCCCGCGAGGCTCGGCGGGGCCGGGGTGCCCCAGCTGGAGCGCTGGGGGCGGCTGGCAGAGCCCCGACCGCCGGCAGGAGGGCGGCTGCCGGCTCCCGCCCGCCGCGCCGGTGTCCACAGAGGCAGCTGGGGCAAGCTCCAGCGGGGACCGTGCTCGGGCCCTGGGGCAGCAAAGCTCCCCGGGGAAGGAAGGGGCTCCCCGGGGCTGAGCGGGGCTCCCGGCCTCCTGCCCCTCTCCCGCCGGCCTGGGCGGCCATGGAGCGGCGGGCGGCGCTGGGGCNGGGGGGGAAGCAGCGCCCGCCGCCTGGGCGGGCTCGGGGCGGCCCCGCCCTCCCCTACCCGGAAGTGCGATGTGGGAGCCGCCGCCGCGGTCACGTGAGGAGCAGCATGGCGGCGTGCGGTGAGTGCGGGGCCCGGCCCGGCCTGGGACGCTGCCCCCGGCCCCTCAGGGCCCGGCCCGGCGGCTCCGGCCGAACGGGGTCGGGCTGGCGCGGTCTCGGTGTGTGTGTGGGTCCGCGTCGATCCCGGGGATCCGCTCAAGCCGGGTCCGGGAACTTCCCGGTTCTGCTCGGCCCACCGGCACAGGGCCGGGGCACCCCCTTCGCCCCGCGGCAGCTGCCGGGCCGGGCCGCGGCCCTCTCTGCCCGCCCTGACCCCCTTCCCCGTGCGCAGGAGTGTGACCGGAGGGAGCCCCGCCAGAGGTCTGCGAGGGACCGGGTCCTGCCCTCCCCGGCGCCATGGTGACAGAGGAGGAGGTGGAGGCCATCGGCCGGACGCTGGTGGACGCGGCCCAGCCCCTGCCCGCCCGGTTCCGGGCCCTCTTCACCCTGCGCAACCTGGGCGGCCGCACGGCCGTGGACTGGATCAGCCGAGCCTTCGGGGATGGCTCTGCCCTGCTGAAGCATGAGCTGGCCTATTGCCTGGGCCAGATGCAGGAAGAAGCGGCCATCCCTGTGCTCATCCGGGTGCTGGAGGACACCAGTCAGGAGCCCATGGTCAGGCATGAGGCAGGTATGATGGCAGCTCCTGTGGCTGTGGGCGCAGGGGACTTGCGGGTGCTTCCCCCCATACCGAACAGCTCATGATGGCCTGATCCAGCTTGGGTGTCATGGCTTGGAAAACCCTGAGGCATGTAACTGCCTCATCACATCCCCTGGCCGGTCCTGGCTGGACTGGTTGGCTGAGCCTTCCCCTTCGTGCTGGCCAGGCTGGCTCCTGCCGTGTTTATTTGCCTGGCTGTCTCATCTAGGATCGGTCAGACTCAGGCCTGCGTCCCCACTTCAGAGTGGGGCGAGGCTTTGGTGGAGGACGCAGCAGGGTCCTCCTTGTGTAGACACCTTGATAATGTCCTGACATGTCCCTCCTTCAGGTGAAGCCCTGGGTGCTATTGGGAATCCCGATGTGCTGGATATCCTGAAACGCTATTCAGAGGATCCCGTGGTTGAGGTGAGGCTCTTGGGGGGGATCATTTCCCCTGGGGTGCAGCACTGCTGCTCCAGGAGGTTGAGGCAGGTCTCTCCTGGGCAGCCCCTGGCCATGGACAGGGGACACCATGAGCGGCATCCTGCTGTGTGCTGGTGCCCAGGCACCGTTGGGAAGCCCTGGGCTCCTTCACACCACCATGTGGTGCCATCCTGCAGCCAGGGCTGTGTCCCCGTCCCTGCAGGTGGCAGAGACGTGTCAGCTGGCAGTGAGGAGGCTGGAGTGGCTGCAGGAGAACAAGCAGGAGCTGGGCACCAGCCCCTACCTCTCCGTGGATCCTGCTCCCCCTGCCGAGGAGACTGACGTCGCCAAACTCCGTGAAACCCTCCTGGATGAGTCACGCACGCTGTTTGACCGCTACAGGGCCATGTTTGCCCTGCGAAACCTGGGGGGCCAGGCTGCCGTGCTGGCGCTGGCAGACGGTAAGGGCCGGCGCAAGGCTGCCTGCGGTCGCCTCGTTGTAAGTCTGTACGGGTTAATCTGGGATTAGCCCTTCCGGAATCCAGGGCTGCCAGAGCTGTGGGGCTCCTCTTAGGCTCTTCACGCATTCGTTTCTATTGCTGCTGTCCCCCCGCTTGCTCGCAGGAGCCACGTCACAAAGCGCTCGGTGCTCTCTGGTGTTTCACAGCCCCCTCGCCATCCTCCAGGCCCCCTTTCTCCGTGGGTCCGGGTGGGAGAGGGCACAGTCTGTAACGTTGACTTGGGAACAACCAGTCTGACCTGGTGGGACCTGGCCCCAGGGTGTCAGGGTCCTGCTCTCCCATCTTGGAAAGTCAGAGGCTGCCAACCTCGTCCTGGGGTTTGGGAATAGCTCTGAAGAGGGTAGTGAATGTCTCCTGAGTGGGGAAGGGGCAGACCACAGCCCAGGAACCATTTGGACCCAGCCCAAGGGAAGTGGACGAGGCTCTCTGGCCCTCTGGGACGAGCCGAGGGCACGTCTGCACAGAGATGAGGCATGCAGGGATCTGTGAGCTCCTGCTGTGGCTGTTCAGTCCTGCAGCATGGGAGGCCTTGAGGCTGTGGCTGTGCTGCCAGCCCGCCCCAGGCACATTGCACTGGTGGGGCAGGGCCTGTGGGCAGCGTGGGCTCCCAGGGGCAGGCGAGGGTGCCGGCAGCTCCGCTGGGAGGGCGGGCGCTGTCGTCACGAGAGGACGTCCCTATGCTGCCGGGGGACGGCTGCGGGCTTGTGGTGCTGGGGCTGCCCCAGCTCTGCGGGGTCAGGAAGCAGGGTGGGACAGCCCTTCCCGTAGGTATTTTGTCCCCTTCCCCAAAAGCCCCCACGGGTCTGGGGTGGCGACCACCAGCTCTAACCCCCAGGCCAGCCTGCCCCATGGCTTCCCCCGGCGTATGGGTGGGGGGCTCTGGCCAAGCACCCCAGTGCACTTTGGGGGCAGCAGCGGCTCATTCTCGCCTCCTCCCCGCAGGACTGCGCTCTGGCAGCGCCCTCTTCCGCCACGAGATCGGCTACGTGCTGGGCCAGATGCAGGATGAGGCCTGCGTCCCGCAGCTGACGGCCACGCTGCGCAGCCGCACCGAGAGCCCCATGGTGCGCCACGAGTGCGCCGAGGCCCTGGGCTCCATCGCCCGCCCCTCCTGCTTGGAGACCCTGCGCGCCTTCGCCCGTGACGAGGAGCGGGTGGTGCGGGAGAGCTGTGAGGTGGCGCTGGACATGTACGAGTACGAGAACGGCACCCAGTTCCAGTACGCCGACGGGCTCTGCAAGCTGCAGGCCTCCGCCTGAGCCCTGGCTGGGGGTGCACGGGCTGGGCGCGCTGTCTCCCACTCCCCGCCCCGGCTGCGCTTTCGTGGCCGCCTCTATTATCGTGGATCCATGCCTTGCCGCGGCGGCGGTGGAGGAAGAACTGGATTTGCTCTCTGGCAGAATTACAGCCGCCTTCTCCCTCCAAATCCAGGCTGAGCTGCTACTTGCCCCCCTCCGCCACCTCCCATTTCCTGGATCTGCCCCTTTTTCTCTGCCAGGATCAGCACCGCCTGCCTGCAGCCTGGCTCGGGGCTTGGACCGGGTGGGCTCTGCTCTGCACGTCGGAGCCTGTCGCAGCCGCGCGGGGCCCAGGGCTGCTCTGGGCTTGTGCTGCCGTGGTGGCTCGGTGTGAAACAGCTCCACTTTCCCTGCCTGAGCTTTGCTGGGGGGGCCAGGGCTGGCTTTGGACACTCGCTCTCATAGGTTGCGGCGGTGCGATGCCTCGAAATCGCCCTTGGTGCTGGTGCCGAGCCGGGTCCCTCCTTGCCTCTGCGGTGGAGGAGCTGCTGTGGGTTGTGCCTCTCCTGTCGGGGCAGGCCAGGGCTGTGCTTGCGGCAGCCTTTGGCCTGGGATGGGGGTTGTTTCATGGCAAAGTTTGGAAGATTTGGCTGCGCTTTTTCTTTCTTCAGGGAACGGTGCTGCCATTAAGGCTTACAGGGTGAGGCAGAGCCTGCCCGGACTTTCCCTCGCGTTTAACCAGACCTGGGAGGGCTGAGGCTGGTGTCTGCTGCCGTCACCCAGCACCCAAACCCCCCGGGCAGCCCAGCATGGGCACGGCGGGGGCTGGCAGGGAATAAAGTGCTGGTGGGGGGAGCTCCTGCGTGAGTCGAGCTGTGTTTTAGCCCTTGTCCGGATGCGGGGTGCACTCGGTGCCCCAGGGTCAGGCCCTGGCGGGGAGCCCTGGGGCTGCCGTAATAGAATCGGAGAACAGAATCGTTTAGGTTGGAAAAGACCTTTAAGATTATCGAGTCCAACCATAATGGGAGGGGAGAGCATGGGGTGGGGTCCCTGGTGGCATGGGGTAAAACCCTGCCCCTCACAACCCTGGCAGGCCCGGGGACGAGGGCAGACGTTGCCCGTGGGGTGCCCCACGGTGCTGCCCGGCAGAGGGGCCGGTGGGGTCCCGCTGCACCGCAGGGACTGGCGTCCTGCTGACGGGGTTTTCCCCTTGACCGAAGTCTCCCTGTGAGTTGCTCCCGGGCTCAATCCTCTTAGTCCCTAAAGCTGCTGCTGCGGCTGGCTCGGCATCCCCGGGGCTCTGGTGCTTGGGGACGCAGCTGGAGCGGGGACCCCCAGCCACGGCCCCGTCTGGCCCAGTTCAGGACCCTGTGGAAGGCCTTGGGCTTTACTGGCGACATGACCGGTTTTGGTCACCTGTAGACGCTTACTGGAAGCCAGGGCCACGTGCCCGAGTGCTGTGGATGGGGTCGCTTGTGTGTGACGGGGATGAGGGCCACCAAACCTCTGTTCCTCGGCACTGGAGGCAAAGACCTGATGTTTTCACGCCGTTTCGGCAGCTGTTACCGAGCTTCTTGCCCCGCTTCCCTCATCCTCCGTAGCCCCTGGGTGATGGGCAGGACCCAGCCAGCACCCCCGAGCTTTGGGGTGTCTCTGCGCCCATCTCCATCCCCCGTGGGCGATGGGGCAGGGCAGTGGGACGTGCCATTTCCCCCTTGCCACGTTATCGGTGTAAGGCGGCTGCTGGCTCCGCACCGGGACCTTCCCCTCGCGCAGGCTTCGGCACGCTGCCAGCGTGTTTCCCCGGTGTTTGCCGGTGCGTTTGTCCCCACTTAACCGCCCCGGCTGCTCCAACCCTTGCTCTCCGCTGTTCTCCAGCGTTTCCACAGGTGACTCACTCGGACCACGCAGGGTTGTTTCCAAATCTCTCTGCGCCAGCATTTGCCTCCGCTCCCCCAAATGCCTTTTAAGCCTAAATTGGAACGAAACTGGCATTTTTGTGGCCAGGATCTGGCCAGAGGCGACCTGGGTGCAGCAGAGCTGGGATGTGTGCCGGGGTGGAGGAGGGCCTGGGCGTTGAGCCCTGACTTGGCACCAAACCCTGCGGGCACCTTCATCCCTCCCTGGCCAACCCACCCTGGGAAGGGCTCGGGGTTTTTTTTTTTTCCTTTCAAGGCTGCTGCTGGTCTGGGCCAAGCCCTGCACCCTCCTGGTGCAGCGGGCATCGCTTTCGGGTGGTGCCCGGACCCCGCACCCCTCTGCAGGCTGCTCCTCACCGGAGGAGCGATGCTGGACACCGGGGCGCTGCCCGCAGCAGCCACCACGAAGCTCCGGGAAGGTGACAGCCCCTCGCCGTGGGCTGCTTCGCTGCGGCTGGCCTCCACGCAGCAAAGGGGGGCCCGCAGGAGCCCCCCGCCGTGGGGCTGCGGCACCCGTCCCCTCTGTCCATCACCTCCCGGCTCGGCTCGGAGGGCACCGTGTCCTCCGGGACAGGGTGCTGCTGCGGGGATTTCACACCATCTGCTTGGGGGATGCGGGAGGGATTTAACCGAGCTCGGGGGAGGCGGGGGGAGGCCTCTGGGCGTCCCTCCCCATCCCTGCCTTTGGGGGTTCTCCAGCTGCAGACGATTCCCCGCTCCCAGGGGGGACAGAGGTACCTGCGGTGCTGCCAGAGGGGCAGATTCTGGGGACCCTGAGCCATGTTGGAGCCCGCTGGTCACCCCCCAGGCTGAGCCCACCGGGGCTGTGCCCGGATTAGCAGGCGCTAAGCTCCTTCCCACGGATGCTCTGTACTTCGGCGGCAGCGGGCGAGCGGCTCCCCGTCGCACGGAGGGCGAGTGGCACTGCCACCGGGCACGGCGACCCCGCTGTCCCCGTGAGCTGCCGGCGCCGAGGAGCCTTGCGGACCCTGATGCCGCTTCGCTGCGGCCCCCCGCGCGGCAGAGGCTTCGGTGGCTTGGGGCTGGGGTGCGGGGAGAGCCGGCGATGGCCTTGGCGGGGGGCATCCCCCTCCCCGGCACCGGGGGGGCGTGGGGGCAACGGCACTTGCTGCAGTCTCCCCCCGAGGAGGACGGGGTGCTGTACGTGGACTACAAGCCCCCCGCCCTGGACAGCATCCGCCTGCCCCGCTATGTCCTTTACCTGGTGATGGCGGCCACCCTGGTGCTGGTGGTGGCATACGCCATCGTGGGGCACCTCATCAAGGACCTGGTGCACGACTTCGCCGGTGAGTGCCGCCCAGAGCGGCGTCGAGCTTTGGGGCTCCTTACGGGGCCGGGCGGGGGGCAATGGGGGTCCCCCAAACCCAGAGCCTTTGCTGTGGCGGGGATGTGTCACTGATGGCTTCGTCTCTGCCCCCACAGACTGGGCGTTCGGGCCCAAGCCGGAGGAGGAGAAGGCGGTGATGGCGGAGGGGACCGTGCCGGAGGTGGAGTGGCTGGAGGAGGATGGGGTGCCGGCAGAGGGGAAGCCGGAGGGCAAAGGCACCGGCGCCCTGCCTGGCATGGACATCCCGCTGGGGCTGCTCACCACCGCCCCGCGCAGCTCCGTCTCCTTCGCTGACTCCCACAAGAAGGGGTTTTTCTAGGGCCAGGGGACCCCCCCGCCCCCACCGGCACCCTGCGGCCATGCCCAGCCGTCGAGTCACCGCACGGCCCCAGGCTCGGGCGCAGGGGTGACGCTGCCCGGCGCTGGCGTGCGGCTTCACCGTCCTCGGCACAGCCCCACGCGCTTCTCTCGGGGCTGCTGTTGGTGCCCCCCAATAAAGGAGCCTCCCCAGCCCCGCTCGCTCGCCCCTTAGCCAGGCGTGGGCACGGGGAGGTGGCAGGGCTGGGGCACCCTGACCCCCGCCTGGGGACAGCAGCGTCCCTTGGCAGAGCCACGCCGGCCCCCGCGAGCTTGGGCGCATGGGGAGGGACACGCGTGTGGGTGGGTACAGGTGGGTGCTTGGGGTTGCAAACCCCTGGCGGGGGGGGGGACGCCCCGGACGTGGGCACAGACACACGTGGGCGCAGGACGCACGGACATGGGCACGTGTGCATGGAAACACGGACACGCACGCCTGCGGGGAGGCCCACGTCAGCACAGCCATGCGCAGATGCACGGGGAGGGACGGATGGACAGACAGACAGCTGTATGCTGAGGCTGGATTTGCCACCGCTGGCCCCTGACGCTGCCAGGCCGTGCCCCCTCCGGATGGGGCAGAGCTCAGTGGCACCCACAGGTGCCCCCAAAGCCAATTTCGGGGGGCAAAGCACCCATGAGCCCCACTTCGGCTCACTGGGGATGGGGCCACGTTGTACAGACCCCCACCCCCTGCCTTAAACCCAGGCTGGGGCTGGACCCCCCATGACATCCCTTGGCTGGGGACCCCGTCCCCACGTCCCCAGGCTCCTTCTTCACCCCTCGGGGAATCGCCGCAGGCAGGGTGGCCCTGCCGAAGCCCACGGTCCGTCCCTGGGGTGCCGCCAGCCACCCCGTGCCTCAGTTTCCCCAGTGCCTCGGCAGGTGGGGGCTGCAAGGCGGAGCGGAGCAGCTCGCCCTGCCGCGGTCTCGCCAGTAACACCGTTCATATTCAGCCCTTCAGGGTACCCGGGTGCTCCCTGGGCATGTGACGGGGTCCCGCTGGCACCGGCCATCGCATCTGGGGCCCGGCTGACCCAGGCCTGGGTGGGGACCAGGGTGTGGCCTGGCCCTGCCCACCCCGCCCTGCGCTGCCCCGTCCCCACGACACGATGGGACCCTGGCCCGCATCTGCCCCAGCCCTGCCAGGGGGGACGGGGGTGCGGTGCCCCATGGGCAGAGGGGAGAGACTGGGATGGGGCAGTGGGCAGGGTGGGCGCTCCTCTGCACATCTGCCTGTCTGTCTGTCCCTCCACCCACCAACCCATCTGTTCTTCCATCCATCCACCCGTCCATCCTTCCACCCATCCATCCATCCACCCACCCATCCATCTGTCCCTCCAAACACCCACCCACCCATCCACCCTTGCATCCATCCACCCGTCCATCTGTCCATCCTTTGATCCACCCACCCACCTACCCACCCATCCATCTGTCCCTCCAAACACCCACCCACCCGTCCGTCCGTCCCTCCCTCCCTTCATCCCCCCACCCATCCGTCTGTCCCTTCATCCACCTTCGCACCCGCCTGTCCATCTGTCCCTCCATCCACTCACGACCCTGGGGCTGGACCCCAGCCCTGGGCACGGGGCTGCTGCCGCGGTCCCCGAGGTGGTGGCCGCTGGGTGCCAAGGGGTGCTGAGCTGGGGGAGAGGTGCCACCTCCCGAGGGTTACGGGAGCCACGTTGCCATGGCACTTGGTGGCACTCGGTGGCACTTGGTGGCACTTGTCCTCTTGAGGCCAATAAAAGCCGCCCGTTGGCCCCGGGTGCAGACGGCAGCGCCTGCGCTCAGCCCCGGCAGCAGTGTGGGAGAGGAGCCCGCCTTGGGGTGCAGGATCCGGCCGTGCCCCAGCCCTCGCCAGCCTCCACCTGAAAATGCCGCGGGCCTCGCAGCCCCTCTCGCTCCTGGTTCTGCTCGTCCTCGCCGCCACAGCCCGGGGACAGGCTGGTAGGTGCCCCCGCAGCCCCCCACACCTCTGCCCCCTGGGGCACCCTGGAGGGGGTGGCCATGCCCACCCCGGGGCATCGGATCACCTCCTTGGGAGACCTTCCCTGTAGGACCAGTCTGTGTCGGTGCCCCGGCAGCGACCATTTTGGGGACAGAGCAGAAAGATTTGGGACGGTGCTCCCCACTGCGCTGGGCACCCCCGCGCTCTCCCGGGAAGGGTTGGCTGTGTCGGGGGTGGATTCCTCGGCACCCAAGGGATGGTGGGGGGGGTGGCGATGAGCGCCTGCCAATGTCCCCTGGTGTCCCCAGCGTCCCCTGGTGCCGGGCTCGGTGCAATCGGGACCCTGTGCCATGGGATGGAGGGGTCCCGTCCCCTGCAGGATGGGGTTCCCCTGAAGCTGTCCCCATCCTTGTCCCCGTCCCCATCCCTGTCCCTGTCCCCATCCCTGTCCCCGTCCCCCTGCCGTACAGGCACCGGCTCCAAGGAGCTGCAGCCCTGGCTCATCGGCCTCACGGCCCTAGTCGTCTTCCTCTTCATCGTCTTCGTGCTCCTGCTCGTCAGCCGGCTCTGGCAGATCAGGATGCGCAGGTGGGCCGCCATGGTGGGGACGCATCCTGCACCCGCCTCGGCGGGGGGTGCTGGCCCAGGGAGGCCACAGGGTCTGGCAGTGCCCGAGGCTGGGAGCAGGGTGCTACGGGGTGGGGACGGGGCCGTCCCCGGGCACCGCTCAACCCCTCGCAGGAAGGCGGGCGGCTGCCAGGAGCCCCAGGGCACTGACAGGTACCATGGCCCGGGCGCTGCGGGGCTGCCACCGGGCCCACCCCGCCCGGGCCTCGCTCCCCCTTGGGGACGGCCACATGCTGGCGGTGCCATGCGTGGCCTGGCGTGCCCTTGGCATGGCCGAAGGCGACGGTGACGCCCCAGGGGAGCGGGCCGGGGGTTCCCATCGCGGGCGGCCATGCCCCGTTGACGCCTTCCCCCACGGCAGGCTGGAGCACGCCGGCTGCGCCAACCCGGCGGCCGAGAAGGACGGCGACGAGGAGAGCGACGGCGAGGCGCAGAGCAAGGCCACGTCCCTCTGAGGCGGTGGCCGTCCCCTGCCCACCCCGCGCCCGGCCCTGGGGACCCCCCCGTCGGGCACCAACGCCCTCAGCCCCGTCCGCGGGGCGCAGATCCGCACCGGGTTTTGCGGGGCGCCGAGGAGCGGGAGGTACCGCGGCGGCCCTGGCTGCCGCCAAGACCCGGCGTGGATCGGCCGCCCGCCGGAGTGGATCGGGGAGGGCGGCGGCCGGGGACGGGAGCTGGGCCCCCCCGCACCGGCCAGCGCCGGACCGGGGGGGTCCCGCCCGTGTGGGGGGGAGGGTGCCCCCGGCTGTACCCCAGTAAAGGTCCCCAGCCTGCCCCAGCCTCAAGCGTCTGGTGTCACCGTGCCGGGGACGGGGCTGGCCCGTGGCTGCCGGGGGGGCTCCGCACCCCCAGGATGGGGCCCGCGGCGCTGCCCCGCTGTCCCCGAGGGTGCTGGGTGCTGGGACGCCCTTGGGAGCCACCGGGGCAGTGGACAATGCCGGGTTCCTGGCATGCGACGAGCTGCCAGGCCTCAGCGACCTCGGCACGGCCGAGAGCCGGTGTCCGGCCACGCGCCGCCCCCCGACACCCCCGGACCCGGGCGCCCTGCCCCACGTCCCGGGGTGCTGGGAGCGGTGGGTGTCACGGGGGACTGGGGACCGACCAGCTCTTTGGGACTGGGACGATGGGGACTGCGGGGATGACGCACAGCTTCGGCCAATGACGTCATATGGGTGAGGGTGATGATGTCACATGCACGAGGTGGTGATGTCATGTGGACAAGGTCTCGATGCTGCGCCCACCCGTGTCCCCATCCCTGCGTGTCCCCTCTGCGCCTGCCCCAGCCACAGCCCCCCGCCACCCCACGGCCCCGGCGCAGGGCTGCGGGTGCACCCCGGGGTGCTGCCGCTCCCCGCTCAGCCCCGCCCTCATCCGGGCCAAGAGCACCCATGGGTGGGGGTCCCCCCTCCGGGGTGACGGGCACCCATTGCCCAGCATGGCTCTGCTCCAGTACATCCCAGTGCCCCCCCCCAACTGGGATGCCCAGTTCTTCCCCACGTCAGGCAATGTGCCTCAGTTTCCCCCGGGGGCAGCGAAGGAAGGGCGGAGGCGGGCTGGAGTTGAAGCATAGCTTGTTTAATTTTTATACATTTTTTTTTTTTGTCTTTTTTTTTTTTCCTTTTCTTTTTTTTAATCTTTTTTTTGTGTGTCAGTTTTTTGTTTTTTGTTTTTTTCTTCTTTTTTTTTTGTCTCTTTTTTCTCTTTTTTGCATA
>VYZW01001423.1:22742-40879 GCA_013401315.1 Balaeniceps rex | reverse complement strand
TCATAAAGGTCTTTGAAAGAAGATTAGCAAATAATGGCAACTAGTCCCTTGGCTCCCATAGACATGTTGTGTTTCTCAAGCCTAACCAGCATACTTTATAAGTCTGTAACAACTTTTTGTTGTCTAAGGGAGCATGTTAGACATCTGTTCTAAGTTATGTTATTAAAAAAAGAACCAGAAAAACAAAAGCAAATGTATCGCATGGCCTTTTAAAACAAAATTTCACTTTAAGCAGAGGTATTTTCTGTTCAAAGCAGCTCTGTTATATGAGAAGCAGCAGGTGAAACTGACTGCAGGTTTCTTATGTGAGAGGTGTGAAAAGCCAAAAGTGGACAGGTGCTGCAAGCTACTGAACAGCTGCTGCTCTTCCATCCTGGTGACTTACTTGGTTAGAAAGATTCAGAGATAATGTTGTACCATGTTTCACTAGGTCTACTCAAGAAATGTAAACTTTCCTTCTCTTCTTGTTCTAGAATAGAAAGAAAGAAGAAAGATCAGCAGATGAGGCAGAGTTCTGCCAGCCCTCTTGTGCCTCTCCCTTTCTGCTGGCTTTGTGCTCGATCAAAGAAAGGGAGAGTGAAAGGGAGTTCGGTCTTGGTCCTTACAGTCAAGTGGATGACCTCGCACTGTGTTTCTGTAAAGCTATGGAAAATACCCAGTACTACAGTTATTTGGGACAACTGCTATGTCCCTTCCATCTTTGTTGTACATTAACTCTTCTGCCTAATTGACTTTGTTCCCCATTCTCCCCTGCAGAAATTGTGGTGTTCTCAACATGTTAGGCATTTTGTGCTTCTCAGTTGTTCGTTTGTTTCTATGTCTGTTGCCTTGTTGCTTTGTTGATTGCCATGCCTCAGTAGGTCTACACAGAACAGTGCTGTTGTTTACTGTATTTTCATTTCTGACTTGTAGTACATAAATCACACCTTCCTGGAATTTGGGGTTAGTTTAAAAAGAGAGGTATTATCCTGTATGTGTTTTTTAAAGGAAGTTGACAGAGATAGCCTCTATGTTTCTCTTGAATAACAAAGGATCATGAGAACAGAGCCACTTTAAGGCTTTCCAGCAAGGTTAATGAAATTAAATTTTGCTGTCCAGTGAAGGCTTATCTCACTGAGCATGTGAAGGAGGCTGGGAACAGAGATTACATTGCAACAAGTGTAAGTGTTCCTTTCTGTTCTCTGAAGCAATAGCTGCCATCCTATAGACACGTTCCTGGGAGCTTCAGCAAGTTCAGTCATCCATTCTAGGCACTGGCAAAGAGATCAGAAAAGCCACAGTCATATTTGCTGGCTTGGCACTCTGCTGCCTTAGAGTTTGGCTGTGTCTAAAGAGGCTGTGCCTGAGCAGACCAGCTAGCAAGTGAAAAAGATGAGTTCTGCAGACTTGGCTCTACTCTGCAGAGGAGTAAGGGGAGTTGTGGGCGTACGGGATGGGGGATGACAGGTACTTGTTAGAATCTGGAATTCGTTGGAGTTCACAGTGTTTGTGCAGCACTTGCTATGTTGATATCTCTATCAAAGGGATTATTCCCGTTATCACTGGCAGGGAAGTAAAAACCTAGTCCGATGTAATCTTGGGGAGAGAAAAGAAAAAACTAAGAAAGGTTTTACTTGCAACTGAGTAATTAATAGCAGCAGTTGCCCACTCATCCTCATGGCCCATCACAGGCTTGATGGAGGTGTTAACCTTCAGCTGCACATTTTTGTCATCTCTCTTATCCTTTTGTCTGCGAGTAACTTTCAGTGGGATTTAAGAAGCTGCAAAGCCCAAATGCAACCCCACTGGCAAACCACCCCTGTTACTTACTCTCCTGTTTAAGAATGCAGTAAACAGTAAAATGTTTTCTTCAAGGAGTCAAAAATGAAATCTGGCATATGCTTCAGGTGTGTGCCATAGCTCCATGGCACAATAGAGCACAAAGGACAGCTTAGGACTGTTGCAGGATGTCTAATGAAAATCAAGATGGATGGCAATCTCAGACAAGGAAACTGTGCAGTGGTAGAGAAGTGTGTGTGCTAATCTTTGATACAATGGGCTGTGGAGAATTATTTTAAAACAGTTATGGCTATAATGAGCAGCAGTCTTGTACTAATGTTCTCTTCTTCTGTGACTCGTCCTGCCTCCAGCTTAGTGAACCAGAAAACAAGCATAAAATACACCTTCACAACAAAGCATATTGAATTCCATGGTCAAGTTTACCACAGATTGACCGACGATAGTAAGTACCTCAGCACTCACCTTAAAACCCTAAGGCACCTCATTTTCACGGTGTGTCTCTGAATTCAAAACATCTTAAGCTAAGAGTACATAGTGTGTGTGTTGGTAGGCACAGCTTTTGTGTAATAAATACCAGACATCACTTGGAAACGAATTAACTAGGGTCACTACTCTGACTTTGACACCACATGTAAATAACCCAGTCAAATTGTACCTTGCTCTTCCGTAGCGGGTAGGGGCTAAAACCTGCAATAAGATACTGGAGATCCTGGCCTTTTCTTGGGTTTCTTTTGCTACAATGTTGTTTAATGGACTACCTGCAAGCTAATCTGTCCTGTCAAGCATTACTCTCTGGTTCACCCTGCTCCCTTTTCTGAAGGAGACAAGGAACAGATGTTCAAGCAGCAGAGCTGTCTGAGCAGCCTCACTCTTTCACTTGTCTGCCAAATCCAACTCAGAGAGCAGACTGTGTCTGCTGCAAGACCTTTAGAGCACAGCTTCCCTCTCTCCCCACACCACAGAAGGAGAATGAGGCCAGCTCACCTGTCTTGGTACCAAGATCCATCCAATCTCATTCCTTTCCTTCCTTTTTTTTTCTCCCCATTTTTTTTTAATTTCCCTTTTCTCCATAGCTGCTGGTTTTAGCCCTCTTCCTCCTTATCTGACACAGCAGCCAACTCAGCCTGATTCAACCCCACCTTCCCTTCTGCCCTGTGGCAAAAATCTCTCCATCACACTTGTGTCTCTGTATCCGGAAAAAACATACACACGCTTCTGCAGCTGCGAGTGCCAGAAAATGGGGTTGGAGCCACCTTGCAGGCATGGAGTGGGTGCATGCAGAAAGGAAGAGAAGCAGCTGCTTGCAGAAGGAACTCAGGGGCATCTTTCAGGGCACCCCAGAATCTGACTGGGACCCTCTGACTGCTGCTAAGCAGGGGCAGTCTAGTTTGCTTCTTTACTAAATTTCAGGTCAGCGTCCTTCTGTTTCCAGCCCCATAGTGCAGTTTCCCAGAAAATGACCTTGGGACAGTGTATCTGAATTACCCTGGCTTTGCTGAGAATGAGGGCGTTTGTCCCAAATCAAAGAACCCTGAAGAGTAAGGAAGTCTCCCTGTTGTTAGGAGCAAGATCCTCTGTATAGGTCTGGCGAAAAGCCAGGCTTTTATATTGAGTTCTGTCTTGCAGAACCCTGTGAAAATTGTCAGGGGAAAAAAAAAAAAAAACCTTCACATATTTCCTTACTGGCAGCCTTGAGTTTTAAATTATTCCAATTTTGTCTTCCTCCGTCACAGCTAGGCATCTTGTCCTAACTTGAAAATTTCATTAGTGTCTTGAGCATTTCTCCATCCTGCAACCTCAGAAGTTGCAGACTTTCCTATCTCTGCTGAGTTCTTGTAACGGCAGGGTGAAGATGTGTGGGCCAGGAAACTGGGAAGACAGAATTACAACTGCATATTTGTTCAGTTGTTGAATAAACATTTCAGCAAAGCCTGCAATGAGTCATCACATTAAAAGCTGTCCTTTGTATCCTCCTTGGGACTGGTTTTATAAAATGAATATAAAAGTCAGACCCACTTAATCCAAATCATTTTGCAAATTAAGGTCTACAGGCCTTTAAAAGCATACCTACCCCAGTGGGCAGGCAGAAGGAAGTTGTGCTGCCTGTACTGCAGTCGCCAGATACATTTTGAGTGCAGAGCCCGGAGTCCCTCATGGGGCTGCTGAGGAAGCACATGCACTGTCAAAAGCTGCCATGTGGGTTCAGACTGTGGAGTGTGTGCTGGGCTGCAGCTGGCATGGAAATGGATTTTACCAGTGAGATCATGATGACTGCCTCAACTTTCCCCATGGACTGGGCTTAAGAAGCACATGTGAGAAGATTCAGACTCTATACGTCCTCTGTCCTCATGTACACCTTATGCATAAGCTATCTGAATCTGGCCCATAATCCTTTCTCAGGTCGAAAAGAAATCTTTATATCATATGTGTATATAAGCTTATTTTCTATGAACACTCAGCCATAAGAATAATCAAAAAATGGATCTTCTAAGTTGATCTGCCTTATGCAGGGAGTAGCTCTGTTTAAAATAGGAAAACATTTTGGTTTTGCTATTTTGCTTCCTGTATGTGAAATCCTAAGCCTTTCATTTTAGGGAAATAAAAGTTGTTTTAATGTTCTGTATATCTGAAAGGATTAAAAGGACTTCTCAAACATGAAAAGGTAGCCTTTCTGGATTCCCTAAATATATACCATTAAAAATGGAGTAGGTGAATTAATATGATTTAGATGCTCAGGAGCCAATTCCAGTGCAAGCCTAAGTGCAGACAGATTCTGCACCAGCATAACTTGGCCAGTTTAACATAGATATCACAGTGATGTCATCTTTTCTGAGGTGCACTTGCACTTGTCCTTGCAGGGCAGAAGTTAGTAAGTTCATTCTGCCTGTGCTCCAAGAGAAATGCAAGCTGTTTAGCTGGAGTGAGACTGAGCTGGGCTCTCCTTCGGTAGACTAAAATTCCTGCCCCTGTGACAGTTTGGACTGTGCTAGTAATGCTTTCGCTTAAAAAATAATCACCAAGCCTGTGCCTGACTTGCTGTTGAAGTGGACAGAGTATGTTTTTGGTTTAAATCACCTTGTTTGCCTACAACTGAGCTAAAAGGCCACTGCAGAGTGTGATTCAGTACCCTAAACAAGGCTATTTTACACAGCATGGGGCATCTGAGACACCTGCATGGGAGTGGCACACATGAGATATTGCCTCTAGTGGACCCATGCCCTTCCAAGGCTGCTGGAGGCCAAACAGGATTTCCTAGGATGTCTAAAATGGCATGAGGTATCTACTTTTAAGCAAATGAATCCCATCCTGTGGAATCTCGGACTTACTCTGCTTGGAATCTGGAAGAATTAGTTTATCCACTGCCATATATGCCTGTGCTCTCAGCCTTCTTCAGTTTGTGGAGGGTTCAGGATAGGTATACAGCTGTCTCTGTGTGCTGGGGTTTCCTTCCACCAGGCACTGCAATGACAATTTGTACTTCTTTCCGATCCAAAAAGTAATTATTTGGTTTTACTAGTCTGGAGAAAGAAATGTCATTTCAATCTCCTCCAGAGAGTGCTGATGATAAACTTCTCGTATCTCTTCCCTTTCATGTCTAGGCATTTCCAATAGAAACACCACACATTCTTTTCAGATTTTCAGTACTTATAAACCCTTAGATGTTCAGAGGTTTTGTGTAACTGGAAAGGCTTTTCAGAAACCAGTAGGTGATATTATTCTGCATTGAATGATATAGGAAAAGAGGACCTAGAAGGATCATTGCTGTATGAAAGATGACAAGAATCCCTCGTCACCAAAAGATACATGGGCTGCGGTAGCAATATTGTAATGCCTTATGTATGATTTGAAGGAGTTCAAGTGTCTATAGGAATCATGATTTTTCACCTTTAAATATCTGTGCTTGATATATATCTTGTTCTTGCTTTTTGTTATGTGACATATTCATATGTGACGTGCCTTGAAAGTCAACAGCTTCTCTGATTTATGCCCCATGAAAACTAGCATTATTTGTTAGGTTTGAGTAACCTCATCAAGTAGGGGAAACTGCATTAAGATTCAGACATTTATAAGGAATTTAAGGTTTGAGATGTTCTTGAGGATGAAGTTGTGGTGAGGAAAGTTCGGACAAAAGCAAAGAGCAGTTCATCAGTCCCTCAGGCAAAGGGAAATCTCAGGCAATAGGCAGGATGTTAGCAGCAGTATAAAGCTGGTGATTCCATCTACACTTATAAAAATAAATTAAATGTGTACAAAACCTCTGGCCCACATAAGGAAAAAATTTCCCAGTGATCAATTCAATTAACTAAAACAAAACCCCTAAACTCCACAGCTTTCCTGGCCCAAATGAATGTGTAACTAGAGAAGACTGCATGGTAAACATGAAAAAAAAAAGTATGTTTTTGACTTTTATGTTGGTAAAGCTTTTACAAACTTAAGTAGAACTAAGAGCTGAGTTTTTGCTCTAGACCAATGCTTACCAGTCAAGAAAGGAATAAAGTGAGCTCATTTCACTCTTTTTAGCGGTATAGCCAATTTCAGAAATGTCTCCTCAACTTAAAATGGTGAAAGTTTCTAGAACTGATGGTATGTCTGAGACTAAAATGGTCTTTAAATGCACCTCCTAGCTGAAAGATGTGCTTGATTGTGTAAGTGTACTGGCAGGAGAAAAAAAAAGAATAGATTTAGGGATATATATTTAAGACTGGACTTCAAAAATACAACTTACTTTCACTTTGTAAGCTTTTCTTGCAGAAATAAGAAGCAATACAGGCACTGCACTATGTATGACAATAAGAAATGGCAGGTTCCTATTGATTCAACACACTCAGAATCTCATTAGTTATCAAATGGGACTTGAGTACTGCCAACAAATAAACAACATTTTTTTTCATTCTCTGCTGCCCAAAGTCACCAAATACAGATTAGTCTGGAGTGCATTTATTGTTCCTGCTAGAGGTGATATAAAATAAAAGCCAGTTTTAGATACACAGATGTTTTTTCCCCTCTTTCCTTCAGGCTGTTGAAGAATGCACAGAATGAAGTTCATTTCAAAATCTGGTATCAGAAACTACTGGCTGCTCTCCAATTCTGTGCTGGAAAAACCCTGAACAATGAGTTTTCTAAGGAGGGGAAACTTATCAGAATTCTGGAAGACATTGCTAAAAAAGTAAAAGCTGCCAGTGACCCAAAAAGAAAGGTTTGTTAAAAAATACCTCCCCTTCCATCTAAGTTTCTTCAGGTGATTTTATTTTTTCTATATGTCTTTCCTATAATGCCCTTTACACAAATAAACCCAAGATTTGACTAAAATTTGTAAAATTTTGTGCTGCTCTGAAAACAAGTAAAACGCATGTATTTAATGGGACAACTCTCATCACTATTACTCTTGAGGTCAGCAGATCTTTTAAGCCATTTAAAATTCCTTCATCAGTGGTTTCTCAACCAGACTTGAAGGTGGTCAGAAATAATGGCAACAAAGCTGATTACCATTTCACTGAAAGGAATGCTCACATTCAGCACTTCATCCCAAAATATCTGACTCCTGTAGAGCTTCAGTGTTTCTTGAAAACTTTGCTAAGAGTTATCCTTGACAGGCTGAACATCTCCATTTCTTAGCAAAGCCAACCACAGTGGGCTGTGCTTAACATCTCAAATATAGCATTCAGCAATTAATACTGTATGTATATCTGCAGAGATGCATTCCCAGCAGTAGAAGGCTTGCAGTCGTCTTCTCCAGCGGGTGCAGCTTTTATATTGTGTAGGTACATTTCCAATTCAAACCTGTTAATTTTCCAAGAGAGTTATTGTTACTTACCTGATGTGTAAAACTGCTTCTTGCTGAGATCTCAGCAAGACAGACCAGAAAGACAAACAAAAATATACCTGCCACTGCTGGTTATCGTGAAAGTTATCCTGACTTCTTTTTTGCTTTGTTAAGGATTCAAAGATTTTCAAAGGATTTTTCAGAAAACTCTCAGTGTTGCTACTGAGAGCAGCAAAGCAAACATGGAAGTAAAAAGACAAAAATATTTGCAAAGAGAAAAATCCATGTAAAAAAAAAAGAAATAGTAGTGATACATTATACATTACTGATGCATAATTCAGATTTTAGAGATTAATCTCAAGGCTGCAGTTACTGTGATACTGAGAAGCTCCCAAACCTTGCAGTTAACACACCTACAGTTAGGTGAAGGAGATCACAGCATTGAGGCAGCAAGCAACAAATTGTGAAGTTGTCCAGCAAGGCAAAAAAGACATGAGATGCAGCAAAGCAGGTGCAAGGCTAATCAGCCCCTAATGAAGGGTATTGAATCTGAACCTACATGACAGCATGAACTGGTAGTGCATCTAGGCAGAAAAAGCATGAATGTGGAGTAAAATCACAGTTCTTATTTTTAATAACTGCACCTCAGTGTGACCTCATTAGCTGTTATAAGCTTACATGGATGCTACTAGCTCCAGAAATTGTACTGTTTGTTTAAAATATAGAAAGACAGTCAACAGCTTAAAAGCTGCTATTATGTTCTTTCTTATGGCCGTAATGATTCACATGTTGTAGGAGGTGTTAAAGGGGGAACTCAACAGACTTCAGCAGTTCTTCCAGGAGGTGAAGGTTTGTCGGCTTCCCCTGAATCCTGCGCTTGTTGTCCAAGGCATAGAGGCAGATGTAAGTATAGCTCACGCAATGGATTATGTTGTAGTTTTGTTTGTTTGTTTGTTTTTTGGGTTTGGGGTTTTTTTTTAGTATAAAGGGGGAGAGGGAGTGAATGGCTGCATTGAGTGGGAAATAATCTTACTGGTATTAAGTGTGAATCATCCAGTAAACTGACATCTAGCCTAATCTGCTTTAAACTGGGGGCCTTTGTTGGAGGCAGGGTTGAAAGGGACTGGCGGGGTGAGTGTTGCATGTGTGTCTCACCTTGCGCAGCAGCGGCAGCAGAGATTTCAAACCCTGAGCAGCCTGCTCCCAGCTCAGCTGCCCTGCTGTGGTGTTGGGATTGGTAAGGGCACCTGGCTTCCCTGAAGCTGAGACCTGGTTACTGTCCTGCCCAGGTAGCTCTTGGTGGCATTTTTTTCTCATCTAAGACTCTTCCCTGTCACGTATGGGAGCAGCTAAAGGTCTAGAGCTAGCTCTATTTTTGCTGAGGTGAACCAAGCACATGACTACGAACTGCTAAAATATTAAATATTCACAGTAACTTACCTGTGTCTATGACCCCTATTAAAAATGACTTAAGAATAAAGGGAACAACAATGCTCTTTAGTGTTACTTGACTACAGTTCTAAGACTCAGTTATTCATGTTTAGAAATGTTTTCATAAACAATATTATGCCAGGAATAAGCTGTTCCATCTCTGGAGAAGGAAAAGGTATCCAGCAGCAAGAGAAAACAAACCTGAACACCCATATATATTACCAGTTATAGCTGCCTAATTACAGCAATTTGTGCTCTATTTTTGTTCTCTGGTTCATTATCCACAGTGGACCTGATTCTAAGAGGTGTGCTGATCCCTTCAATTGCCTTTGACCTGTGATTCTCCAAGTAATTGCTATTCAGCCTTGATCTCATTGAGAACAGAGGTCTTCCAGCACCCCGCAGGCTTGGGCCAATTGTGTATGATATAAGTCAGAAGAATTTGAAGCCTGCTGCTTCTCACTGCTTTCAGGCTTTTTGGGAATAATGACTAATGGGAAGGTATTGCACCATACAGTCATGCTATTTATACTGCACCAGCTTGGCTGGGCAGATACAAAATGTTTCAATATAAGTATCTGAAGAGAGATTTTTTTTTTCATTTTTCTTATATCATTATAGGCCATTATCTTGCTATAAATATATGCAGCTTCTTGATTGAACTGTATGTCAGTATAATCATGCAAATTAGAATTTTAAGTGCTTATAATTACCTAAATTTAATTCATTTTGGTATCATCTATTGATTTTACTACTAGCAAGCACTGCTCCCAGCTCTATCAGTAATGCATTATCTCACAGTAACTTTTCGAGCACTTATTGAGACATTTCAATTGGCAAAATTCCATAGGGGGTCAGGATTTCATCATCAATAATAGCTATTGCACGTTGCAGAGGTATGATGTGGCTAAGACAATATTTGAATGCTTGCACCATGCTTTGAGATGTGTAGATGAAAAGCAAGAGACAGTGGTGTCTAGTAGCGTTTTTGTTCAAATTAGCCTCCATTGCACTCCACCCAGTAAGGACATTAGTAGCTCCTGTGGGGTGCTCATTATTTCTAGAAACCAGGCCATTAATTTACCACTGTCTTTGGTTGTTTTTTTTGGTGGGGTTTCCCCCCCCGCCTTTTTTTTTAATGATGATAATAATACCACCCTAACTCACACAGGATTTGCAGTGCTTGGCTCATTAATGCTTTTTGAAGCCCTTTGAGGTCTTCAGGTAGAAGGAGCCGTAGGGCATGAGAAGTCAGAGTTTATGTTTAATTAAGATAAATTCCACATAAAATAGATCCTGATTTTCAGAATTTCCTGTATTCTCAGACAGTGAGGTCACCAAAGAAATTAGCAGGTTCTTTGCTTCCATAAAGATTGTATGATTGGGCAAATTTTTTTGCAGAAAATAATAGGACTGAAAGTTTTTCAATGTTTTACAGATTCTCATTAGATCAGTCTTATGTACTTCATCCACTCAGTCACAGCCAAAGTTTATCATTAATAGACCTGGGTGAAAATGAAAAACAGTTAGTACAGAAAATATTATCCATTCGTATAATCTGATTATTGAGTGAAACAAATTGTCTGGGAAAAAGAATTTCTCATTTTCCTGACCCAATTAAACAGTCAATAATATCAAGAATTATTTATTTTTGTTATCAGTGCTACTAAGCAATATTTAAAGATGGTACCTTTTTCAGAGGTATTGTATTAGCCTGATGTTTTCTATGTGTGACACTGTTGTTCTCTCTCATCTTTTTTTTCCCTGAAGTCATGTTCATATTTTACATCCAATGCTTTTCCATTAAAAATCTCCTTCATCAATGCAAACGCTCCAAGTGGAAACATCAATGTTATTTTTAAGGTATGTTCTTCCTCTAATCTTCAGTTCCTTTTGTATGGAAAATGTTGATTTGAAATTCACCTAATTTATGTTTTAAACCTTGAGCCTGAGAATGTTTTATTTGTCTCTGCAGTTCACTTTTCCCAATTATTTTTGACACTAGAACTTTTAATGGAATATGCTGAGGCAATGCACTGAAGTATCAACTTTTTGATTGGTAGAGAATCAAATGACTTGCAATTTTTTTTCTTAGTGGAGACAACCAGGCTAAAATATGAAGTTTATATTTTAAACCTAGTTTATTTATCATGCTGGAGTCAGAGGGCAAGTCTCAGAGAAGGGATAGAATGACTGAATCCAGTAGCCTTGTCCATATGTCTCTAGCAAATCAAAATACTGGAGTGTTAGAGACTGCATTTGCTACACAGAACTAATTCTGGCCCTGTCAGCCAGCATGCGGGAATGGGCTGATGAAGAAGGAGGTGGAGGGAATAGCAGAAGAGCTCTGTCTTGTTGGAGTTGGAGGAACTGACTCTGAAAGTAAACTCCGGTTTATTTTCCAGTTGTCACCTTCAAAGCTTCAGAGTTCAGGACAGTGCTGTGTCCATCCGCAAAAGACAATATATGCAATCTAAAGTTACTTTTAAAAAAGAGCAAAAGTCTTCCATAACAGTGGATACTGTTTTCAGAGACCACTGAAGTTCATAAAATGGCTGATGGATACAAAATGGTCAATGTTGCCAAAAACATTATTCCTAGATCTTTTGCAGTATCATGTTCCAAACCAGAAACCTAAAAATTGATAAAAAGTAAATTAAAGAAAAAAAAAAGATTTCTAGGCTGTCTTGAATTAAATTGACCTTTACAGCAGCTATGATTCTCAGGAATAGAAGTATTCTTTCCCGGCATATTAGGGGGAGGCTAGCAATGTTAAGTTTTTCTGAGCATTTAGAAAGCTGGTTCTTATGCTATTTCATCTGAGAATCAATGTCAAATAGACAGGTTCCTACCTGGGCAACTTCAGCAAATGCCTGCCCAGGCAGCATTTAAACATTTGTGCTTGTTTTACCTAGACAGTATTTTTCCTGCTCAATAATGTTCAACAAACAACCAACTGTTGAGTTGCTGTAGAAGTATTATAGCTGACATCACCTTCACCTGTCAGCAAACCATTGTGTTAAAGTATCTTTTAGTTGTATTATAGTTCCATTGTTTGTTCATGATGGATAATGCATACATAAAATGATAAGCACTGATATCATGCTGTTGTGGTTTAACCCCAGTCAGCAACTAAGCACCATACAGCCACCTGCTCACCCTCCCCTCCCCAGTGGGATGGGGGAGAGAATTGGGGAAAAAAAAGTAAAATCCGTAGGCTGAGATAAAGGCAGTTTAATAGGACAGGAGAGGAAGAGAAAGTAATAATAATAATAATAATAATGATAAAAGCATATACAAAACAAGTGATGCACAATGCAATTGCTCACCACCTGCTGACTGATGCCCAGCCAGTCCCCGAGCAGCGATTGCTGCCCCCAGCCAACTCCCCCCAGTTTATATACTGAGCGTGATGTCATATGGTATGGAATAGCCCTTTGGTCAGTTTGGGTCAGCTGTCCTGGCTGTGCCCCCTCCCAGCTTCTTGTGCACCTGGCAGACCATGGGAAGCTGAAAAAGTCCTTGACTGGTGTAAGCACTACTTAGCAACAACTGAAACATCAGTGTGTTATCAATGTTATTCTCAAATCAAATCCAAACCATAGCACTATGCCAGCTACTAGGAAGAAAATTAACTCTATTCCAGCTGAAACCAGGACACATACTAAATTGTATACTGACTCTATACATGAGGGAAGAAGGGAAGATAAGTGGAGAGAATAAAATTTTTCTCAGGTTTGGGAACTAAGAAGAATTAATTGGAGTTAAGATTACCTTTAAATGAAAGAAAAATCTATTTTGATTTTTTTTTTAAAGAATATTTTGTCTCCTCAAATACTTATTTCATAGCATTAAATGTCTGTAGATTGGAATGCTTATATAAAAAGAATGTAATAAAAGAATAAAGCACTTAAAAATACCAGTAAAAGTCACATGTATTTTAGATGAGGTGGGGAAGAGGGAACAAAAAAAGCAGGGCGCTTTTTTTCACAGGCCCTTTACTCAGCCATGGTTGAAGATAATCTCTTCATTATCTCTTGTGGCTACAATTAAAGCCCCATTTCACTAAGATTGTTGTTTGACCGACTCCATGGGGAGAACAGTCAACACTGCATCACTGTTTGAAACTGAATATGAACCATGTCATGGATAAAATAAAAATTCATGATAAAATTCCCCTTCAGCCTGCTGCAAATACCAAGTTGTGAAGCTTAACATTAGACAAATGCTGTCATTTGTGAAAAAGGATCTAGCATTAGGTAGGCTTTAAAATGTAACTAAATTAGGATCCTACCCCGGATTAAATTTTCAAACTCTAATAATTACATAGGAATAATAAGCAGAAAGGCTGCAGTTAATCAGGGAGCATTTGTTACATCTCAGTGGCTGCCAAAACTGTTTCTGCCTATGTGTGCCATTTACTCTGTCCTCTTCTGACACAGAAAGATAAGTAGCAACTTTGAAGAAAAACAAGAGGGATTTACTGTAAAATGAACGTAGCTATTTTGGTGAGGGGAAAAAATCCAAATTAAATAGGAAATTATTTCTCTCTGGTATTGAAGGAGAAATCTGGATTTCTTGTGCAATTTTCACAGATAGGCGATGATCTACGTCAAGATATGCTGGTTCTGCAAATTATTCGAGTGATGGACAGCATTTGGCTCCAAGAAGGACTGGATATGCAAATGATCATTTATAGGTGTTTATCTACAGGAAAAGACCAAGGTCAGTTTTACATTATGAAAGCTACCTGTATTACATTATTCATATCTCATGTAAACAGCAGTATACAAAAATCTTCCCTTTAATTTTTATTTACATGGGTGTCTTATTTATCTTCCCCCTTAAAGAAAAAAAATGCTCAGAATTTCTGTTACTCAGGCCCTAAATTGTATAGTTGCCTACTCCTGAAGGTTCATTTTATTTATTCATACTGCCTCTCCAGAATAAGTACAACCAAACTCATTGAATTTTGTAGCAACTTAGGCTAGAATTTTCCAAAAGCCTCAACACCATCAGGTTACACCAGATTCTTAAAAGTAACTTCACACATCAAAAAGAGAGCTTTGGAGAAAATCGGCCATAGCTACTAAAGTTTCAATCCAGTGCAATCCTGCATAGATGCTTAAATGAACCTAGATGCATGTGGCTACAGAAAGTACCTGTAGACAAGTGATGACAGCTTCGCAGTGTTGATTTTGAAATATTACTCTTGCAAGATATGCTGCTTAGGGCAGGCCTGACTCATCTGAAAGCTTTATTTCTCTCTTTTATGGTTGTTATAGCAGAGCTGTAGCAGGGATACCAAATGCTTGCTAAAGAAATTTACTGACAGCAATAAGCTTACTATTTTTTACTGACTTTCCAAATCTTTTACTGAAAATAATCCTTGCACAAATGGAAGGCTGATGAGTCCAGATTACCTGCTGTACAAAAACTACCAAAAAAAAAAATTCTTTGCTTTCTGAGCCACAGAGAGGAAATGAGAGAGGATGAATGATCTGAAGGAGCTAGGAGAAAGTATAGAAGAGTTCACTCACATGGCGGGTGGTTAAGGTGACCTGAAAAAGGCTCCTCCCTTCTTTGTAGGGGTGGGAGTCAAAGCTTGAAGGCTTCTGCTTTAAAGGCAAATAATACAAGAATACCATTTCTGAACATAATATTATAGTCTTTCTGACACAGTAACACTTAATTTGATTTTTGCCCAGAAAGATACAGGGATCATCTGCAAATAATATTCTCTGCCTGACAGTCTCTTCCTTTCAGCACCATAGCAGCAGAAAACCTCTCAGTGTCTGACAGATTTTCCTCACAATGTCTTTCCTTATGAGCTACAGCAGTGTTAATATAATTGATTTACAGTTAATGATTAAGGATAAAAGACAAAGTGACATGCCAGTGGCCCATACAGGACATGTGCTAAAGTAGCCTTGTGCACCCAGGTCTTCCGAGTCCTAGGCTACATGACTTGCTCCATGGGCCACCTTTTCTATGCAAGGGAGACAGGAGATGATAATTTCATAGTCATGGGAACATAGAATTCACTTTTCGTAGAAATGTGATAAGCAGATAAAGCTTAAAGGATCCCACTTTCCAGGCATGGTATGGTAGAGGAGCCTGTCACCAGCTGAAATTGTTAGAGGAAGCCCTTCCTGTAATGCAGAGTTGTGGGATGATGTGCCAGGGGACCACATACAGGGACAGGGACAGAAGGCTGGCAAGCCATGTCTCAGTTCCAAAAAAGGAATTAAGTGCATGCAGTAGAGGCAGAGGATTCAACTGAAGCATTGCAAAATGCTTGGCTTGTCTCTGCATTTCAAAGTCCCAGTTTGTGTCATCTTGGATCAGACTAATTTCTGCACTATCTAGTATCCTTTCTCCCAGCTGTGATCAGCATCACATACTGCAGAAAAATTTGTGTAGCATTCTTGACAATAAACATATATGAAATAACTTTCTATTTCATAGTAAATATCTGATCCTATTTTTTATAGATTTTTGTTGTTTGTGTACATATTCTACCCAGTTTGAATCTTGTTAAATTGTTGGCCTTGTTGATACCTTGAGGCAGTTATTTCCACAATATTGTTATTGGTGTTTTTATTTCTCATTTGCAGAACTGCCACTTTTTACTAAGTGCCCTTTGTTTTTTGTGTCCAAAGAGAAAGAGAAAACCAAACCTGATCTATATTTCCTATTGCATTCATTATTTTACAAGCTTTTTTCTGCATGGAATGATCCAACAATAGGCAATATGCGTTGATGGTCTTCATATCTTTTTAAAGTTGAAGGTTTTTCATGTGAACTCTTTTCTATCTGATTAGGATTGGTACAGATGGTGCCAGATGCTACCACCCTAGCGAAGATCCACAGGGAGTCTGGTCTGATAGGACCGTTGAAAGAAAACACAATTAAAAAATGGTTCCGTCATCACCATCCTCTGGAATCAAGTTACCAAGAGGTAATATCATAATGAAGCTTCTTATACATTTCATGTTTTACCATGGGAAAAAAGAAACCAAATGGCAGTAAGCAGCAAAAACAAATGACTCAGACACAAGACAAACAAGTCACATACATAGAAGCCAGGGAATTGACTTAAATGCCACTCTCTTTCTAAGGAGATATTGCTCTGGATCAGGTGCATTGTAATACATTTTCTGTAAAAAACATGTCATAGAGATGTTTTGGAGTTTAGTAGTAAAGTGAAGAGAAGCTGAAGTAGAAATTAAGTATTGAACTCAAAACCATTTGGTTTTTAGGTCAGCTCTCTAAATACTTTATTTTATATAAACCATGCAAAGTCTCGGTGGATTTTCTGTATTTGGAAATGACCATGTCAATACCCACAGTTTTAGAAAGCTGTTTTATCAAAACTACCTAGTCATATGATATGTAAGATCATGCTTTTCATATCACATTGTGCAATCCCGTGTAATGCATCTGATTTTATGAAACGAGACATTATGCATGAGCCAAAAAATTGGAAATTTTATTTACAGAAGCTGAGGTTTCCCAAGGAACTCTTTCTATTCATTCGTTATTGTCTGAGCATGTTGAGGCCCACCACGAAAAACCTTTTAATATTTGTGCTTCTGGGACAATTTTTAGAATCCTACTCCACACCCACAGTAGATTAGTAGCTAAAATTTTAAATTTAAGGGGAGCTTTGAGTTTTTAGCACTCTGAAAATGAAGTGCTTTTATAACAGATTATTAGTAGATGTATAGCATAAATATGTTTGATAAACTTTAGTTATTTTGTAATTTTTCCATAGGCATTTGTTCATCCACATTTTCAGTAAGAGCACTTGAATTCCTAGTATATCATCTTGATTCAATTAAACAGGAACAATCTGTATAGAATTTTTTTTTACAAGTTTGTATGTTTACAGTGTTATGATAGAAATGCAGCCAGCATTTCAATTGAAAAGTGACATACTATTAGTTACTGATTGAAAACCTGATTTCTCGCTGCTGCTGCTGTTTGTAAAAAGCACCATTAATGTAGAATATTCTAAAACCAATTTCTACCCATTTTCTTTCAATTTTTTAAACATATAAAATACAGTCAGATCTGATTGCATAGGGCATGCATAAAATTACTACTTTACATTCACCTTGCGCTCAATGGTGAATGAACCTTTATCTTCTACTTCTTAATAATTTTTTACTCATACAATACTGTTTCTAAGGTGCTCAAAAAACTCATGCAGAATAAGCTTTAATATCCTCATTTTACAGTTGGGTGAACAAAATCACAGAAAGCTTAGGTGTTTTATCCAAGGTCATCGAAGTGAGTAAGTAGTACAGTTAGACATAAAATTCGCCAAACACTTGTGCTGTGGCCTAAGTCTTCCACAGTGCTGTCATCCGCATCAGCCATTGCAGGTGGCACCCTGCATCTACAGGAAAATCCTCAATGCCTAAATAATGATTTAGCTTGGCTAATGTAGGTTTTGTCCAAAAACATAAAGATCACAGATTAGGATTGTTTGGGTGTCTATATAAATGAATCACAACTGTGATTGAGATTCATGGGAGATTAAGACTTCTGAATAAGAACTGCATTTTCAGTTCTTAAACTGTAGTAGGTAAGATTAAAACCAGACAAAAGCTATTCTTTATGCTTTGGGATAGAAGAGTGATCATCATTTGAATCAGGAATAACTCTCCCCTGAGAGAGGACACTGAATTTGTGTGTTGTGAAAGAGATTGGGTAGATTCTTCTGCTAGGAGAAGTTGCAGTTTTTAAATACTTCACACTGAAGTTAGCAGAAAACTTGGAATCCACCTATGAGTGTCTGGTGAGCAGATCATTAACTTGTACATTTTCCTATGTCTGCCATAGGCACGTTTTTGGTGAAGAGCAATGCCACAATATAGTATTGTAAAGAGATTAATGAGATAGATCTGAATGAGCCGGTCTACTTACACAAAGCAGACTAACCGTGAAAGTACACATCTCCACCACGTAAAAGAGCATCAGGGGAGTAGGTTATATTAAACAAGACTGCTAGACTGGTTTTTGCTTTAATCACTCTCTTGGGTCTCTCTGCATGACACTGGGTTTGATCCCATAGTCTATTCAGATTCACAGATGCTACGAGCAGAAAACAATTTAGCCTTTCTTTGTTTCAGTTCATTTCTGTAAAATGGGGTTT